>QKWP01001517.1:5099-78999 GCA_003550325.1 Gigaspora rosea
CTCTAGAAACTTTATCAACAAAAAATATTCATACTAATAGTATGGAAATTGATCTTCCTACTGATTTTCAAGATTCTCCTGCTACAAATCAATTTCTTAACAAAAATACAAACCAAATCCAGCCTACTTCTACTTAATCCCAAAACCTACTCTTGAATGAACCAAAACCTAAACCAAACCCATCTTATGATTGGTTACTTAATTTTCCTATTACTGAAGAAATGGAACCTAATAAGAGGTTCCAAACTAAACTCTCTCACCAACTTTTTGGTTTTCTTAAAAAACACCTTTTTGACTTCTTTCCTGGAAAAGAAATCAAATCGGAAAAAAAGAACCAACCAGCTTACAAAGCATCCTTCAAACATCTTCTCCGTTCAATGGCTGGCCAACGTCCTGATTTTTTAATAGACCTTATTTTCGAACACAACTCTGATATCAGCAAAAATGCTACAATACCATTTGACTATCTCGAATCCACATTCAAAAATATTACCTTATAGTTTATAACAATTTTATTCAAAAAACTCAACTACAGTATAAAGAAATATTTGCCTCTCCGGTTACTGTACCACCCTACAAAACACAAAACTGACTTCAACTATGTCTTAATCTAGCCCGTCTACACCTTTATCTTTCAAATAACTATCAAACAATCAACTACAAAAAATTTGCTAAGGACTTTGAATTTAGACCTAAATATCCTAAAATTGAATCTACTATTGAAAGTATTGATGAAAACAAACCTTTTCTTGAAATCAAATCCAATTCCAGATTTAATATCCAACTTTTATTTAATATTCCAAAAACTAGATTTTTACAAAGCTACCGTGTCCCATCACTATCTAACTCATTGGATCACTACAAAGAGTGGTTTAATAGATTTTTTCCCAACTACACTCGCCAATTTACTACTCCACCAAATGAAAAAGATCCTATATCTTACTTAAAAATAAGATCTGTCGACAATTTATTTTTCAACTAAACAAATTTTTACCGACTAACTTTGAATTTCAAGAACCACAAAAACCGCTACAACGACAACATGAAGCTACCAAAGCTACTAACTTCCATATGCTTTCTTGTGACAATAAAAACTATGAATATATAGAAGAAAAAAACTTTCACAACAGAGACAAACTATATAAAGACATACTTGAAAAATCTTACTCTATCTATCCTAAAAAAGACGCAGAAGCTTTGCATGAACCTAAACTTGATCCATCTATTTTTCATATAGATGAAAAACATGAAGATACTCTTAAGCAAACTATACCAACCAAAGTACTTGAAAACTTAGCAAAAGAAGCAGAAGAAAAAGCCTGCAAATTAAACAATATTACCTCTAGTCCAAAACGCTATAGATTTTAATTTTATAAATATCTTGCCCTTTATTACCAAACTGCTTTGGAAAACCATAATATTCCTAACAAATCCAAACAAGAGGCTATAAATAAGGCTACACATACCGTTATTGATACTCACTTTCTTGCTAGAATTATTACATACTTTGATTGTATCAAAGATTAAATTTACACCTTTTCACAAATTGCCAAACATTACAAAGAAACTGCATATATAGAAGCAGAAAATTTTATAAAACAAAAATTTAATCTTAACTTTTAACCTATTACAAATCTAGAAGCTCTTTTTCTAGATCATTCTTTTTATTAAACTTGTCTTTTACAACAACATAAATGCAGTCACCGCCTTATTAAAAGATGCACCTATTGCAGTTAATAAGGAAAATGATGTAAGTAGGCAGATGGATAAGCCTATTTACACGGAGGTCCATTATAATGACGGTCAGATCCTACGTACAGGACAGACTATGGATACCTGCGCAGCTGTGAGAGCCGAGCCTAAAACGGTGAGCGACCTTGTAAAAGACACAAAAAGCTCCTCAGATAACATTACATCATATCACTCTGAGGAAGCTTGCTATAATTTATTTTTACAAAAACATAACCTTTCTCTATAACCAAAATTACAAACTCTTAAATCCTTTATTAAACATTTGCTCAAACAATCCTTTACTCACCTTTATAAAATATCTATAAATATAATTACATTAGAGACCCATGTATATCTTAGTACTGAAGATAAACTTCTTCCAAATCATATCTTACTACTACCTAACCAATTTCCTATCTATTATAACTCACCTATTAAATCTTCACATAACAACTACCAAGAAAACAATCTTTTTTCTTTTGCAACAACTTCCCAATTAGACAACTCTATATTCTCACAATCAACTCTTAACCTTAATATTGCTACACACAATGTCCAAGGCTACAGTGCTCCTCTCAAAAGACAACTTTGGGAAGAATTCTGCCTTTCTAACAATATTCAAATTTGTAGCATAACTGAAACCAAACTTGCTGAGTCTAAACCCAAAAAGTTTTTTAACAACAAGCAATTCACATATTTTTGGTCTTGTCTAAACAACTCTGCTGAAGGCACTGGCATTATGGTTAATAACTCTATAAAATCCCATATTCATAATGTAATTACACATCCTGGAAGAGCAGTTGCAATTGATCTGTTCTTCAAATATGATTTTAAATTCTGAATTATTTCTGTATACCTTTCTTCAACCAACCAACAAATACGAAACCTATCTCAAGAAGCTATTATATCATGGATACAAGATGCACTCTCTTTAAATTTACACCCTATCATCTTAGGCGATTTTAAGGGTAGGGTGAACGTAAATCATTTTTAATAGTGATCACGTTGTAATCATATGAAATCAGGTGATCGACCAATCAGAATTGTAAACAACATAAATTCAACTAATCAGAATTAATAATTTTTGTGCGACCTAAGGAAATTTGGGGTCACCTAAGTTTTTTTTACCAATATATGAAAGTAGATTTTTTCAAATGATATAGGGTTTGAAATTTTATTATAACAAATAAGAAGCTTCAAATTATATGCCACGAAATTTTGGAGAAAATTGGCTATAATTCTAAAAAGTTTTATTAGAAGCATGTGTTTGATTTCTATATAAAATTTTGCTGTACCACGTAAATCATATGAAAATTGATCTACGTTCACCCTACCCTTAATACATTTCCTTCTTTAATTAATAACTCTACTACCAAAACTAAACTTCTCTCTTACTTACATTACAATAGTATGTATGATCTGGCTGATCATACTAACAATACCCAACACACCTGGCAGCGTAGTGACTCAAGCAGCCGTATTGATTATATATGGGCGCATGATACAATAATACCATACCTTATAGATTTTTCACTTCAATCACCCCTATCTACTACTCATAGTGACCATCTTATTCTTATTTCTAAATGGATATTTCCATTTGCACTATCCTCAAAACTTCGACATAAAACACGCTACAAACGAAGAATCTTCCAATACAAACTTATGGATCAAGCAAAATGGGACGAATTTTCTTCTCAATGTCAATACAACATTATTCACAACAATACTCCTCTTTCTCATAGCTCTACTGAATCTATAGAATGCATATGGCACAAGATCCAAACTAGTATTATTAATGCTGCTCTCAAAACTATCCCCAACAAAAAGTTTACAGTCCGAAATTTTCATCATGCTTTTACTTCCAAAGCTACAGAACTACACATGGACCTCAAAATTATTGGAAATATTATGCAACAAACCAAATATTCACTATCACACAACCAACCTATACCTACTACAGTCTTTGCTTATATTCGAAATATTAACTCTAAGCATCAATTTTCTATTCCAACTCCACCTTCTTGCCAATCAGACCTATCTAATTGGCTACTTCAAACTAAAACATACTGGAAAACCCTATACAATGCTAGAAATTTGGAAAATTCCTATCATCTTAGACATCACATTAAAACAGCTATCAATACCAGATGTGAAAGACTACTTACTCATCCAACTAAAATGATTAATAGCATTCTTAACCGTCATACTGATCCTGTTTATTTTAATAATATAAAAACTCAAACAGATATTCTTACAGACCCTACAGAAATTAAAGATTACATCCGATCACATTTTTGCCAATGGACCACTAACTATACCTATAATCAACACATCTACTCTACTGATTGGCAATCGGAATACTCACCCAAACCCAATATTATACCTGAATGGTACAACCCTATTTTAGTACCAATTACTCTAGAAGAAACTATCAATACTATCAACAACTTCTCGAACAACAAAGCATGTGGTCCTTCTGGCATTAGCTATGAAATGCTTAAGCATGCAGGTTTACAAACTATTACTGCTATTACAGCACTATTGAACCGGTGTTTAATATCTGGCTCAATTCCCAAACAATGGAAAGATGGCCGCATTTTTCCTATTTCCAAAAAACCAACCTTTGACGGACATTTACACAATACACGACCAATCAGCCTTATTGAACATATTAAAAAACTATACACTAAAATTCTTACTAATCGACTAAACTCTGTTTTTTCCTCTTACAATATCCTTAATCCACACAACTATGTTGCACTTCCTGGCAATAGTACTAATATTCCAATTCATATTCTCAACAATTTTATTGAAGATGCAAACTGCAATCAAAAGGAGATCTGGCTTTTGTCTCAGGATATGAGCAAAGCATATGACTCAGTCAACATAGATCTCTTTATTTTATCTCTTAAAAGACTTAATATGCCACCACACCTTATAACAACTCTTACCAATCTTCTTACACAAAGAACCAATAGAGTAATTACTAATCTGGGGCTTACACCTTCTTATGAAGTTCATGATGGAATAGATCAGGGTGAAACTATTACACCTCTCTTTTGGCGAATCTATTATGATCCTCTTATCACCAAAATTTCTAATTCTTATACAGGCTACCAATCCTCTGTATCTTGGCTTTCTAGTATATCTCCAAATACTTTTGACTCCCAACAAGTATCAACATCTGTTCTTGCATATATGGATGACACTCTATGGATTGCTGAATCCCAACAGCAACTAGAAAATATTCTTCATACAGCATCTTCATTCTACCAAATGGCCAATATTAAAGTCAATCCACAAAAATCTACTCTTGTATCCAACTCTATACATACACCTTCTATTCCTTTTTTAAGCTACAATATTCAATGTCAGCCTCCTACAACACCTTTTAAATTTCTTGGATGCTGGTTTTCTACTTCATCAAAATCTACAACACAGTCTAAACTAATTAATCAAGAAGCTTTTGAGCTTATCAACACACTTGATACTAAACAAATTACTGATAAGCAAGCATGTTATATTATTAACAATGTTATTATACCTATTCTTGAGTATCGCATTCACAATATAATTCTTCCTCATTCAACATGTAACAAAATCCTTTCTAAATACCTCACTGTTGCTAAACATAAAGCAAGGCTTGCCAAAAATACACCTAACAGCACTATGCTTAATCACAATATATATGGAATAAAAAACATTTGGGATATACAATTACAACATCATCTTTCTACCTTTTTACTTTGACTTAACAACCCTCATTTACTTGGTAATAGTACACATATCCGATTACAACAATTACAAAACAATCTATGGTCTACTACCAATATACTACAACACTCTAATCCTATTATTGATGGTCCCAACAAATACACTACTACTTTTAAGATAATTCAGCTTCTTAATCACTTAGAATCTTCTATATCTGCACATGCTGAAATTCTACGTCCATTTACTATCAACCTCCCCTATACCTCACTTGAATCCCTTCTTTACAATCACCCTCAATATATAACTTTTAAACGTCAACTACGCTCAAAGCATATTTTATTTCTAGAGCAACTTACTTCTTATGATAATACAACTCTTCTATCTTGGTCACATATTTCTCCTAGAATTCTTAATCTTATACCAGGAAAAACACCTAATTGGTTTCTTGCACTTGAAAACAAAATTCTATCCAACACTACTACTCGCTGTATTAGCACCTCTTTACATCTCTCTAATCTTAATTCACTTTCATTTCAAACTGGTCACTTTAATCCTAAATCCAAACCTTGGCTTATTTCCTATCTTGAGCAAGAAATTATAATTGGAAAAGCTCGACGATTTAACTATACTACCAATACCATTTCTATAACACATTGGAATATACAAACTGATTATAGCATTACATCCCTATATCCTACTCCTGATATACATTGCACCCCCTGCTCAGGATGTTCTCTTAATTCAAATAGAATTCAGAATGCCTGTACTTTAGATATATCAGCTACTATATCTACTAAATTTTTAGGTAGAAAAACCTATACTCAACTTACAAACAAACTTCAACTTAATGCTAATCATCTTGATCTGCTATATTCTATTGCATCTCGCCATTTTATTAATACTCCTCCCCTTCCCCAAATTATCATACACAACAATCTCATCTTAGATATTTTTCTAACTTCTTTAGCTACCACAAAACTCCAATCTATAGCACAATCTAATTCTATACTCTCAAATTTTTGTTTTTACACTGATGGTTCAGTTATTAATATCTCCAACCCAAGATGCTCTATGGGAATTGCATGGATTCAAGTTTTTAATAACAATATCTCTCACTCTTTTTCCGCACAAATTCAAAACTGGCCATCTTCATACAAAGCTGAACTAATTGCTATACTATCTGCAATTTGTACTTGTCCTCGAAATAGTAATATAGACATATATACTGATTCTCAATCCATTATTTCAAAGTACAATACACTTATTTCCCATACTCATAATTACAACAAACTCTATTCATACAATTACTGGCCTATTTGGCATACCCTTATTAATCTCATCAAATCATATTCTCTCAATATAACACTACACAAAGTGCAAGCACATAGCAATAATGAATACAACAATAAAGCTGATGAACTTGCAAAAAGCCACTTCTCCTCACCTATTCTAGAATTTCAGCCCCATAATATTTATAACCCATCTTTTACTTTTATTTACAAAAAACATAATATTGAGCAACCAACACGTCGTGCTATAAAAAATATCTGTAATGCACATACTATTGCTATGTGGTCCTCCCAACACAGAATTCAACAAATTATCCCCCTTTCTCGACAAATTGATTGGAATGCAACCTGGCTATACCTCAATCACAACCACAAGCGCACATATAACTATACTAATTTTCAACTTTGTTCTCAAAAATCATTCCGAATTAAATGTATGCTACATATGCTTCCTACCCTTTCTTATTTTCTTTCTACAAATCCTTCTCTTCAAATACATCCTACTTGTATTACATGCAATCAAACAGATCACCAACTCCACTGGCTACTTTGTCCAGATTCAAACAATATATCAACTATTATCCAAAATGCAATCAAAAACTTTTCCTTTTCAGACTTATCAGACATAATATTTAATGAACTATAGCAACTACGTAACAATCTTATAACACACTACTGTTTCCCCTCTACACAAACTATACCCTTTAATACTACAACTTTTTATACTACAATTCAGGGATTTATCCCTATATCACTTATCAACATTGTATCTCAATATACTTTCTACAAAAATGCATCTAATACTATTGTTAAACTCCTTTTGCTTATCTCACAAAAAATTTATGAACAGTTATGGAAACCATACTGTATAAAACTTGCAAACTGGAAATCTTCACAAAACCTATTACAACAACCTTCTTACTCTACATCTACTAAATCTACACGCATATTCTCACACAACAAAGCTCTATATACTGTACCTATAATTGTATATGTGGTCTACCAGACCAATTACATGAAAACAATACAAATACTTGCCCACCTTTTGGGCTAGCACTTAGAAAAATAGACATTTGGTCATACAATTGGATCAAATATAGCTGTCCTACTAACTCTATTCTCCACATCCAAATCTAGGTGAGTTTAACCACTCTAGTAGGTTTAGGTTGCAGATAATTTAGATAGAATTAGTTTATCTATAGTCTGAGTCTTAATTCTTGTATAATAATTTGTAATTCAAGAAACACCGAGAGGAATCTCACACATTTTATTAATAAAAATAAAGGCAAAACCTCACCTTAATAACAAAAAAAAAAAAATTTTTATTTACTTAAGATATTTCTAATTGATAATATATTTTAGAGGTAATAACATCTCTAGCAAAGGCAGTGATAATTAGAACATGATTTCTATTTAATTATATAATTTAACATTGTTATAAGTTTGCTTCTGTGTTTTTTTTTTGTACTTGGTAAAATAGTAATACAAAATACAAATAAAAACAAAAAATATAAAAAAAATATAACTTGAACTATTTTTTTAGCAGGTTCTTGGATGTCCATGGCCAAAGACCTTCAAAACTCTTGCCATGTTTACTCTTTTTGATGCGATCGGCTCAAAGATTTTATCCTCAAGTTTTTAAATAATATATTGGTTTAATTGTAATTGTAATCATAATTGTAATCCTAATTGTAATTCTAATTGTAATGTAATAGTATATTACTAAATTTTTACTTCGAATCCTTTTTAAAGAAATGTTAAATTAATAAAAATTTTACCTTTATGAGTGTTTCCCTTTATGTTTATTAGTAAGTATTTCGTTTTTGTTATTTTTTGATCAGATTTTCTGCTAGTCAGATGAATTGATAATCACATGAAGAGAGAATAATTTTTATTATTTGTTGTTTTATTTCAACCTATTTTTTATTAAGAATAATTAATTATTAAAAAAATATGTATATATATTTATTTGTAGCTTGCCTGTGAGCAGTATTAAGAAAACTTATTTTTATGAATTTTTCGAGAATAGATTAGAGGCTAAAATATTTATCATTATATTATCATATTTTTTCTTTTATGTTCTCTATATAGAATCACTGTAAAAATATGAATCGTGCGGAAATTTCAATGGTGTTTATTTTTTTATTAATGATTAATTAACCCAGTATTTGAATTTAACCTTGGTCAAACAAATATATACATGGTTTAATACTGGTTTAATCCAGATAGTGTCCATATTGATTTATGGTATTCTCACTTAAGATAAAAAATTTATTTATTTTTTGTAGCATGTGATCTATAGTGATAATGCGCTATGTTTAAATTCCTCCAATAGCGTAGAATAGCTACGTCAAATTTTCTTTGCATCTTATGCAGCTAGTAATGCGATTCGGATTATACGGATTAGGCGGTGATGTAAACTATAGGGTTCCGCAATTTGATTTGATCTTCAAATATTTGAATCAAATATTTAATTAAATTCAAATTCAAATTTGACTATATTTATTATTACAGAAAAGTAGTGGTCAATAGAGAAAAAAAGACAATAGCAATTGGAAGAATTGAAACCAATAGAGCTATATTCGGATGTTACAATTGTACTTGGCCATTCAAAATTAATACAACTCTTATTCTCCTGTCATTCATTATAACAATTACTGGCAAATCCTCACTAGAAATCATCACTAGCAACATGCAATTTGACTATAATCGAAGAACAAACTAGCCAACTCTATAACAACTTAATTATGGACAAACAAGAATACTCCTGAACACGAATTGTCTTATTAGTGATATATGAAAAAAATATATCAATGTAAAACTAGAACAAAAATTAACAATAGATAATTCTACTAACATTTTTTCTTTAGACATGTTTCTACAACAATTTATTTATAACAAATATACTCTACTATTGTTGGAAACCTCTTGAGTACACCTAATGAAAACTATACTAAAACAACAATATAAAATCACAAATTATCTCCATTGGCAAAATCAGCAACAAATCACCCTTTGGGCTAGCAATTTTGGCAATATTAACTGGGACTGCACTCTAAAATGTATCTCATACAAAGACAAACCATTAGTTCTAAATACTAACTTTGACTTATCTAATTTAAAAACTTTAAAGTAAAACTATTTATAAAAGAACTACTGACCCACTTGCTGCTATACTTTAGAAACCCAACACAAAGCCCAAAATATTTATGCCCTCATTGTTATATAGCATCTGAAGATACCGCCCACTTGTTGGGCTGTATCTCTAATCACCAGAACTTTCTATGAGAAATATTATGAATACTTATAAGAAAATCTGAAGACTTACAGATCCAACTAGTACAACCAGAAACCTTTGTACAGGTCTTTAAAGAATTACGTATCACAAAGAAAGTCTTGCTCAGCATCATAACAAATCACACCTTGGCTCTGTTTTTAATAAAAAACCAAAAAATAAAATTTGCTTCTTTAATACACTACTTAATAATAAAAAACATTTATAAAAAGATCTGAATTCCATCTAGAATAATACAACATTCTTCAGTTTTCACTATACCACTAGCTATACTTTCCTCTAAATTACTACTCACACAACTTTCATAAAAAATAGTATTCAAAAATTTATTCACTCTAGCCAATTATTACTTCATTTCCTCCCTACAATCTAGAGGTCTATTTGACCATTTTAGTTAAGAATAGATTGTAAGTAAATTAGCTTGTACTTCTATGTTCTTTTAGTTTAGTGAATTCTTATATGTATCTGATATATATACAATTTACAATAATCTAATAATAAAGATATAGAGAAATGATCTTTCTTAAAAAAAAAAAAAAAAACTTATTTAAATACTTATCTGTGGCCTAAATCTAATTTAGTAAATATTTAAGTTTTACAAAATTTATAAATAGTTATAAATATTAATAAATTTTTGTTTAGAATAAATATAACTAGAATATTTAATGAATTTTATAAATTCTTTTATAAATAATTATAAATATTTATATAAATCCAAATATTTATTCAATACAACTAAAACTCAAGAATATTTATTAAATAGTTATAATAAATATTCAAAGAATTCTAGCTCTACTATTAGATAATTTATAAACAATCTATTAAATAATCAATTTATTTAATTTTTTATCTAGATAATTAATCTTTGTTAGTAGACTATTAGAAGTTAGCTTCTTAATATCTATTTAATAAACCTCACCTTAATATTAAAAAAAAATAGCTTTGTTTCAAATTTTTGCCAATAAAAATATTTTGAAAACTATTTAATGCTAGCTAATCTAATTTTTCAATTTACTAGATTTTCAAAAATTTCTTATAACAAATTACTTTTTACTAATAATTTAATTTTTTTCAATTAAACCAAATCTAAGAAATAAATATAGTATTATAGCAAATATATTTGGAATTTATTTTTTTAATTACAGAATTAAAAAAAAAACATCTACTAGTCAGTAGTGTTCTGCGCAAATCAGTTTGGACAGATATTTTTAAAGATTCGGATTCAATTCAAAAAACTGGATCAAATCCAAGTCAAAATTCAGATCTGAGTAAGAAAGATCCGAATCCAGATCCGGATCCGATAATAGATAATGCTTTTCTTAAAATATTATGAATTTAATGATTTTTTTTTTTAATTATTACTATGAAATCATTAATAATTTAATAAGTTATAAAACAAACTTTTGACAATTTATTTTCCAAGTAAATATTTTATAATTTAAGATTATTTCCAGATATATCAATTTTATTTACTAACTTCGAAGAATTTCTCTTCATGCATATGTATACTACAAGCTACTTTGTTTTTTATCTGTGAATGACAGATTATCTTTACTCATCATATAATAAGTATCCTCGGGTTTTTAATACAAATGATTCATTATATCTGCCATCATACAATAAAGTTCAATTTTTTATATCTGCCTATTATAAAAAGATGTTTTCACAACTTCTTAATACAAATAAATTATCAGGTTCAATGATTTATTTAAATCAGCAAGCGACTTATTATATCTGCTCAAGTATGACTTAAATAACTTAGTAAAATAATTTCATGATTAGAACTATTAAAAATAATATTAAGTTATATATATATAGTTCATCTAGTTGCTTCACTATAACTTTAAATATAAATAAGTTCTTTAATACCAGAAAAAGTTTCTTTTAAAAAAAATCATAATGCATAATGCAAAGTTCTTTATATCAAAAAAAAAATTTCAAAAAAAAAACCAAAATTTATCATAACGTCCCTTTCTTTTATAATCGTTAGGGATTAGAAGACTTAGGTTTATTATTCGAACGGATCCAAACGGATCTACCGGATCGGATCCAATATGGATCCGGATTCGGTAGTACTGTATCCGGATCCGGATCGGATCCGGATCTTCGCGGAACACTACTAGTCAGAACTATCAATGAGCCTAAAAAATTTTGCTACTAAATAACCTACAAATAGCATCAAAATGAAATGGATTCTCACTAGCATTTAACTACTTTCACATTCTATCGCATGCGGATATGGTTTTTGACAGCTATAATCATAATTGCATGTCATAGACATTGAAATTTTTATTTCGTACCTTTCGTTATTTTGTGGCAATTCTGATCAACCAAGTATTTTGTCAATCTGCTACGTAACTTATCTATTCACCCGGTTCATCCGGATGATACCGACTCAAGTAAAATTGATTATAGATATGAGTATCGCCAAATGAAAGCCTGCAATCCTAAAAAAATTTCATAATAATCTATTTTTAGAATTACAGTCCTTCATTTGGCGACAGTAAGTTATATGATAGTTATTGCCTACGAAGCAGCAATAACTGACTTATTCCTAGTTTTTTAATTAAAAGCAGCGTATTTAATAAAGTTTAGCTTATTATTCGCGAGGCTTCTTTCTTTCTTTCTTTTTTTTTTTTACCCGGTTACTTTGTATTAAGAACGTCGTTAAGATATGGAATATGGATCAGTCCGAACTCAAGATCTGGGCAATAAGTATAAGCAAGAATTGTGGAATAAATTTGTAAATAGTAGGTTTAGTGATTCGGATTTTTTTAGTAATGAATATTGCATTTTCTTATTCTATAAATGCAGCTACATGTCTATTTTTATAAATACTGAATTGAAACTAACCAATCAGACGAACTTCCGCCTAATCTTGGCGTACTAATTAACGTAGCAAGTGATAGTTTATATATAGATTTTTATTTTTTAAATAGGCAAAAAATGGATAACGGATAACTTCGATCGACATGTTGTAAGTGGAAATGGAATTTAATTAAATGGATTCGGGATAAAATGACTAGTTAATTTATATGGATTACAGATAAGTACTGGATGAACAAACAGCCGGATTATCAGGACCCAAGCATTACAGTAATTACGTTATCAAAATTGAAAGACTTGATAAACTCATCCTAAAAATATTACACAACTTTGCGCATTTCTGGATTAGCATCCTATTATAGACAATTTTATTGAAAAAGCTAGACCTTTACTCAAATTACAAATTTTATTTGTGTAGTAAAATCTTAATGCAACATATTTAAATGAAATGTAACACAATTCGTTACTGCAATATTACACTCACATATTTTTGTTTAAATACGCATATACATAAAGAGTAATCGTGCGTGCATTAATTAACTTGCTATTATATATAACCTTATTTATGAAAAAGCATTTAAAGACACTTCCGAGTAATATTTTTTTTTTCATATGTTACTAAAATTTTTTAAAAATTCAATTTAATTCAATATTCAAATATAATTCAATTACTCATTCATTATTAATAATTCAAATAAAATATAAAAGATGAATAATTTTATTATTTATTTATTATATATTTCATTTTTAATATCTTTAATACATAGTCTAGATAATGATGTAAAAGTAGATTCTAATTTTTATAATAATAAGTTAATAAAACGAGTACCTCAAGGTAAAGCTCCTACGGTAGCACCTCAAGCTACAATACCACCCCAAGCTACAACACCACCTACAGCACCAGCACCAGCACAACCTCCGCCACCCGCTTCAAGTCCAGCTATCCAAGTTTCAGGCGCTTCAAGTCCAACACCAACTAATCAGCCTCCGATACAGCCTTCAGCTGCACCGGCCCCACTTGCATCGACCCAACCCGCACCGGCACCAGCTGCACAACCTTCTACACCTCAACCACCTGGAATTGCGACTCAAGGTCCATCACCAGCTGAACCTTATGTACCTCCTCCTTCACCGCAAATACCAACTCAGTTACCTTACGGCGTGGCTGGAGCAGCAGAAAAATTGCGATCGGAAAAACGGAATGTGGGAATGGTTGCTCTTGGGATAACGATATTCTTGGTTGTTATATGGTGAATTCTTTAATAACTTAGAAACAATAGAAATTTTTATATATTCGATTTTATATGAATGTTCTGATTAATGCATGTAGCTTTGAGTGTATATTCTTTCGTAATACTAATACTATATGGAATCTATTAAAATCTATAATGGGGCACTATCTGAATTGTCCAATATTTTTAGCCAAGCTTTTGCCGAGAAAAAATATTTATATTGCTAGCTCTTCCAAATACGTTTATCGAAATTTCTTTTTTCCAATCGCGTGACTTACGTACACTGTTTGTGTGGTGTAATATAGTGTCAATTATCATCTGATATCTTTGAATCACTTCTGCATTTGTAATTCAAAATTGACGTTTTCGAAAATATGGTTAATTATTTGTGTAACAATATTAAATGATTTTAAGAGTGACGAAATTGCTAGAACGGGCGTATAAAATCTGTTTAGATAATGCCTAAGTTAGGATAGGGTTAGGGTAAGAATCTGGGAAAGATTAGGGTTAAATTTAGGTCAATCAATGTCGATCAGTTAATGCGGGCCAAAAAGTCGACATATATATAGAAATAGTTTCTCCATAGATGTTGTACTTCGCTTTTATACGTAAATTTATAAAAAACGTTTTTAATTAAAAAATTATATATCAGATATAATCTTTGATAGTTCTCTACTAAAAGTTGTAATTGTCCGAAAAATAGTAATGTCCATTAACAGCACTTTTGGACTAGATAACATGGTATATTTCAAAAAATATAAAATAAGACCTTGATTTAAAAATTGCAATTCTTTACTATGTTTTTTAAATCATGAATAATTATATAAGTTGTTAAAATGAACCTTGCTAAATCTCACCGCAGGTGATTATTACTGCATAATTATAAATTTTTAAAAAAGCAAAAATTTAGGGTTTGGTTGGAAGAAGTTATTTATATATAAAATTTAGTGTTACTTATTGTCCGAAGACTTGTTATCATAGTAAAATATTACACTATTAGATTTTTTTCTTTGCTTTGCTTTTGTTTTGGTTACACATGGGCGTTGATGTTTAGCAATATTCGTTAAAGAACAACTAAATGTTTTTGTATTTTCAATTAAAAATATATATATATTTTTTTATATTAAAGTGGAAAGGGCCTCAGATATCTTTTAATATAGATTATAGTTGCATTTTTGCTAAAACAACTTTAATTTGTTAAAAATTAAAAATTTAATCTAGTAGTGCATCACAATGAGCTTTTATTTAAAAATTGAAATACTAATTGCTAAAATAATTAAAAAAATAATTTTTGAATTCTAAATTTAAAAATTTTTGATTCGTACTGGCCAATCAGAACTAAAACGTGCAAATAATGACACATAGAAGCACGTTTAACAAACTTGTCAACAAACGTAAAATAGAAAGTAGACTTTTTTACTATTGAAGTTTTATGAAATAATCCTGTAGACTAGTGTGTAGTGTATAAAAAAAGTTCAACTTAAACGGATCAGACTTCGTTAGTGTTGCAACATTTTTTTTTTGTTTCTGGGTAAAATATATTTGATTTGTTGGTAGTGGTTCTCTAAACGAATCAAGCTTAACATAGCCACATGTATAAAATAGAAGATCATGGAATATCTAAATAAATTTTGAACTTTACTAATGAAACAGCAAAATTTAATTTTAAAGAGAGCCAAACAAGTTGCAGAATTCTTAGGTATAAGTTATCTTGAGACAGTTTTTTAATTAAAAAAAAAGCAACTGAGTTCTTTGAATAGAAACAACTAAAAGAATATCAGAGAGAAGAAATTCAAGCACCAAACAATCTATTAGAAGAAGAAAAAAAAGATTTATATTCCAAATAAGCAAGAAAATTGCATTAGGAATACAAGAAGATACATTTGATTATGGAGTACAAAAATCCAAAAACAAGTAAAGAACATAATGGAGTGTACTCTAGGTTAAGAACAAGCTTTTATATATAAAAAAAAAGAACTAAGAATATAAGGACCCTGGATATCTAGTACAGGGGTCATACTTTATGCGTTTTAGCAAAAACCCCAAAATTTGGGAAGCAAAAAAATGGTTTATTTGCAATTATCTTGGTATCCAGTGGTTCAATTTGAATGAACTTTTTTTTTAAAATAAGCTCTCAGTGAGGCGCATCTAACAAAAAAACGTTCATTTAATTCTGATCACTGGATCAAACGTTATTTAAGTAAATATAGTTTTGTCATTTTCAGCAAATTAGGTCAAAATTGGCTAAAATCCAGTTATGACCTATATGAGAGATGTCCAGGGTCCTAGAATATATAAGTGGTAGAGAATAGAATTAATAGTAGTGATGCAGAAGATGATATAGCAAAGTTAGAGACAACACATTAGAAAATTAACTACAGTACATAAACAAGCAAACTGAATTTTTTTTATTTTTCTTTTGATCCTACTAAACTGTATAATAGCAATTTAACAATTTCTTATTTAGTATATAAAGCCAATTTGAGAAAACACTAGTAAAATTTCAATTTTTGGTTTATTGTAAAGATGAAAATCAATTTTAAATTGCCTGTATCCGTTAAGTTCTATTCGAATTTATACTAAGAATTTATGTATTAGTTGCCTTTACATTCGGTTTAATAGTTAGAAGAGTTCCATGATAGAGTTTGGAACCGGTTTTATTTTTCATTTGTTAAACCGATTAAAATCGGATTTAACATATAAAAAATCAAACCGGGACCCAATTCCATGATTATAAAATAATAAGAATTTAATCATTGAAATGATGATGATAAACAATTTCGGTCTAATTATTCTTGGTAAAATATTCGATATTTAAATTAAATTAAATAACAAATAGTTTTCTAAAATACGATTTAAAATAAAAATATTTTAACTAAGTTAAATTTAAGAAATTAATTAGTTTCAAAATCTATAATAACTATAACAAGAATTTATTAATTTTGAAAACGATTCAGCCAGCGAATCATAATTTCATAAACATAAAAAGTTACAGCATTTACTGGCAAAGCTCTCGCAAGCGTAGGGGTAATTCCTTTAAAAAATACAGAAATTCCTTCTTTGTGATATGAACGTACAGCACAATCAATAATGCCAGAATAAGATGTTGAAGATTGTTGAAATTTTGTTAAAGGTTGACTATAATTAGATAAAGGCTTTTGTTGTATTTGTATGCGTGATTTAATGACATCTGAATAATATGCTTTACATGTTAATTAATGGCAAGTAATCTAGAACTTAAGTTATATATTAGAATGAAGATACTAACCTAGAGGATATATGCTAGCCCAAGAAAGGACACCAGCCATTCCACCTGAAAAAAGTAACTTTGGACCATTGTTGTGATCAAAATTATTTGATGTCACATTCAATGAACGTTTAAACGCTTCATAAGCCCTTAAATTAATGAAATAAATTTATTTAATATTGTTTCAATAATAATTTTATAATATAAAATTATGTGACTTACCAAAAATAAACACCATAACCTGGAGCATCACGAATTATTGTTATAAGACCACCTTGATATAGTCCTAAGTTTTATCCAATACTTTTATTAAAAAAAATTTTTTTTTTTTTATACAGTATTTTAAATGAATAAGCTAGTTGCCTAGTTTACCTTTGATCCCTCTTGTTTGAATTACATCTTTAAACACATTCCATGTAGTTGATGATATCATTAAACCTTTTTGCTTAGCTGCTTGAGCTCTACATTTAACTAACTCTGTTGGTGTGCTGACCAGAAAACATGCAATACCAGAACCAAAACCAGCTATATACACCTGAGTCAAGGATGGTATTCTTTGCGATGAATTATCAATTTTTTCAAAAAAACGCAAAATACTTCCATAAGAGGTAAAGAGTATTGAATTTAAAAATGAAAGACCTATAATTGGAGAATTCACACCTTTAAAAAATGATTTAAACTTTAATACATTCAATGAAGATAGTTAAATAAATAATGTTCCTAATTCACACAAATCACGATCACTAGGTTGAAATCAGCATACTCCTTCCGTTTGCTTCATTTTCATCAAAATTTTCAATGATGAGGACTTATATAATGCATGGGATGGTAAATCGGATTGCACTGTTTGTAAGCGAACCTAATATAGATAACTTTATTTTCAATATTTTTTTTATTATAAATGAAATGTTAATCTAATGTATTATTAAAACGCACTTTTAGAACATCTAAAGGGCTTCCAACTATTAATCCCATTACACCACTAATATATCCTATAAAATTCATAACATTATTTTGTGGGGGGGGGGGGTTTTTTTAAAAAAAAAATATACATATATATAAGTTTCCCCGGTATTTTAATACCTGCCAAAAAATCATTGAAGCTTTCGGCTATATAATTAAAAGATATAATAATTAGATAACGTTTGAAATCAAAAATTAGGACAAGATGGCCTACCCATAACGATAATAGATGTTTGTAGACTCTGGTGCAAGCAGCATATATTATATACTGTATTGGCTACGTACTCTAGTCAAAAGCTGACAAATCAAGGTATGCATTAGAGTTCCAGGATTATGCGATGCTATGCTATGCGCATAATTGACCATTTTTTCGCATCGCATATGCTTCGCATAAATAAGCAAAAAAAAGCATTCAGGGCACGTGCCTCAAATATGATTGGTAGATACGAATTTTTGAGATATGATAACTAATGCGGGAAAGAATTCCGTAAGTTCCGATGTGGAAAATGAACGAACTGAAAATACGAGCAAGGTAGAGGCAAATTAGGCAAATTTTTTTGGCAATATCCGAATAATTCCGAGAATAGTATATTAGTATATTAGCATAACACTATAAAGATCGCATAATCTATTTAAATATTTCGCATAATCTTAAATTTATTTTGCATTCATCATATAATTGACCTCGGTCAAATCGCATAATTTACCTCATCGCATCGCATAATCCTGGACACCCTACTCCTGGTGGCAGTGTTGGACTATGACCTTTATGACTAGTCATAAGTTATTTGGTCATAAAAAGAGAATTATGACCTTATGACCTAAGATAAAAAAAATTAACCAATTAAAAAGCAAAATTTATACTAGCTAATTGATTATTTGATAATGATTAATTTAAGAAAAGTTTCTGAGATTCTAAATTATCTATCAATTTATATTTTCAATTTGTTAACTTAAATTCTGTCTAATAAAAAGATTGCCAGAAAAATATCAAATGTCATACCACAATTTTGTTCTCAGGAATAGAGTAATATTGCAGTATTGAAGATTTCATATAGTATTTCATTATATTGTAAATTAAATAGTGTATGTATATACACAAATCCTGCATCTTATTGGATAAATGCATATAGTGAAGCAGGGTATAAATACATAAATACATATAGGAACTTCGCATATTTTGTGTTGCATAAAATTGTAATAAAAGAATTTTTACTACCTTAATTTGCTCTTGGAAACTTATACTATTATTCTCACATTCATATGATATAAAATATAAGTACGTGTGCATATACTAATTCTTGTGACAGATTATAATGAAATCAGATTATAATATAATGAAAGTTGAACTTATTTTATGTCTAATTTTTAAAATTTTTTGGGGCCTTTTTTGTTAGTTTTTTTTATAGTTAAGTTAGGTTTAGGGGTAGAATTATTAGAAAAAGAGTATAGATGAATTTTGGTAGGGCATATATTGTTAAATTGAAATCCCTAATTACTTTATATACGTATATATCCTGTGAATTTTGATAAATATACTTTTTTGAGTAAATTATATATAAAACTGCCAGTACTGCAGTACATGGACCTTGCATTTTTGAATTGTTGATTATTTTTTGGAGATTTTAGAAGTCACATAACTATTTGGGTTAACCAACTAAGATGATTGTATATTTCATACTTGTATATAATTTGCTTGTATGAGCAAATAGTATAGAGAATAGTATACATAATAATCTAGATATATATATATTAAGCCTAAATATAATATGTATAATTATTTTAAGAATTTGAGTTACAAACTAAAGCAATTTATATTTAAAATATAGTAATTTTATATACTAGTTATATGACCAGATCATAATTGGTCATATGACTAATGGTCATATTGGTCATAAAAATAAGTCATAATTTACATGACCAAAGCTATCATTATATGACCATTATGGCCAGTGGTCATATAAAAAAATATAATATGACCACACTTTTGGCCAACACTGCCTGGTGGGGCCTTAGAGTTCGCCAGAGCGACCACCAAAAGTAATGTCACATGATAAGCCACCACAGCCATATCTTGTTATATTTTATATTTTATTTTAAGAATAATTTTCTAAACAATTATGTTCGTGATGTCTTATCATGTGACAGTACTTTTGGTGGTCGCCCTGGCGAACTCTATGCACTATCCGATTTGATATCAATTTTTGGCATAAATCAGTTTGAGTATCACCAGAATTTCAAGCTTTCAAAGAAATTTGGTGGTCGATACATCTACCGTATAACATTGTATACAGTACCTGGGGGTCTTATTCAAGAACCATCTTTTAAATTAAATAGTACCCACGGCACTGTGTGAAAAACCGGGTACTATATGAAGAGAATGTATCATAAAAAGTAATATACCCAGGTATTATTCAAGAATTAAGCCAGATAAGCGGTGAATATACCCGGTCATCTCAGGAATGTACTATTCTTTTCGGTAGTTTTTTTAGTTGTTTTGCTTCGATTTTTAATTATACTATTTATTCGCACTAATAGGCTAGTATAAAAACATTATTAATTATAAGTTATATATGAATATTTTAATTTAGACGAATATTGTATAAAGATCATTTAATTCACAATAAGAAAGAATAGAATTTTATAAAATACGAAAGTCTAAATTACTATGTTTTTTATATCTTTTTTTTTCAAAAATTTTATATAGTTATAAAAAATAACAATATAAATATCTCATTACTACTAAACCAATTTTTACAATTTTTTATATTATATGTAAAAAAAGCTTTCTCTACATTTTAAATTAGAAAACTAAAGTATATTATCATAATAAAAAAAATAAATTTAGATGGTGAGTGTAAAGATCATTTGCCCTTTAAATAAGCTATTCGAGTTCATTTAACAGTAAATGGTTATCGTTATAGGGCTAATAATTTCAGGATTTAATACGATTGCTATAGGTAATGATTCATTTTTTTTTCGAGTTTATTTATTCTTTATGTCCTCTCCGTTTAAAATTTACTAAACCGTAAAAATTTTCAAATTAATGAATTATTTTTATTTAATCAATAATACAGTTTAAAGGCGCTTTCATATTCGTGATACAGTTTTTTGAAGAGATTTTGACAATTGTTTTAAAAACATATGAAGACTTTCATTATCAGCATATTGAGTATCCATAGGTCTCTGTGCTTCACGATAACGATAAATAATGATTTGACCTTTTTTTTCCCAAAAAATATCGAGTTTTCCTTATAATCAGACAAAGCTTTGAGCACAACAATACTGATAACGATCATTATATTCATGTATAAATGGAGTGAGTCGAAAAACATGATGAATATTTGATTTTAAATACATTTCAGATACTCGTTAAACGTGATTGAAGTGAATTAAAAAAATATATACAGTATTTATAAACTTAAAATACTAGTATATAAGTAACCAAAATTTCCTTTCAATAAAATGACTCGGGTAGAATTCAACATTTTTGAATAGTAGGAAATAGAAGTGTAAAGAGGAAAAGTCTAAAAGTCTAAGATAATTGCGAAAGTAAAGAATGCTGGAAACTAATTATTCAACTTCTTTAGAAATAAAGATGGCCGAAATCAAAATAGTCAAAGTAGTTATGATACGATAAAACCTTTATAATATCGCAGGAAAAATAATACTTGAAAATTGTCAAAAGTATTCTAAAAAAAACTCGATTATTAAATACAATCAAATTTCTTTAAAGTTTAAATTATATATTATTCAACGAGATAGATTCCTAATTCTTTCCTCATCTCAGCAATATCCTTATTCCAACATTCCTCAAAATAAACATTCATAAGCAATTTGCTTTGTGATCCACATTGAATAGCCCATGGAACATACTTTTCAAATAGTCTAGTTCTTTCTTTACTTGATAATCGAAGGGGCCCAACCACTGAACTTATTAAAGTCATTGGTAATTTTGTTTGTGCAAATTCGAACCATTTGAGTGCAAGTTCTCCTTCAACGCTTACGGGTAATTTGGTTAAAGTGTGAAAAAAATCATGGCATTCTCGATAACGTTGCATGACATAAGCAAGCTCTTCGTCTTCAATATATTTTACCTATTACAGAATGATAATTTTTGAATTAGCTTTATTAGCTTTTATCTAATTATTAATTCAAACTTTATTTGGAATTTAAAAAGATCATTGTGTAATAATACCTTTTCTCTAGTATCGGGCGTAACCATTTCTCCATCTAAAAAGTTTGCATACTCTTTACCAAAGGTCCCTTCAGGTAATGTTCTCAAATTTGGGATGTCAATAGTTTTAGAATTTATAATTGGACGTTCTCGTAATATTTGACGACCTTTTGAATCACGTAACATTTCATCTCGAAGTTTATTCAGAAATATTGAAGAGGTCGTTTCTGCTAATGTTGCAATCATATCTAAAAAAAAAATATCAAAAAAGTTGATTTATGTGATTTTTAATGAAAAATCCTTTTATTCATTAACTTACCCCCTCTACTTGGATCAAAAAATGCCGTAAAAGCAGATGACACAGCAAGTAAACTTTTTTGGAAATTTGAAATTGGCACATTTGTTGTTGTATAATGCTCTCTTGGAGATAATAATGATTTCGCTAACAGATATATTTTTGTTAATATCTGTACATTCAAAAGTGTCAATCAAAATGTTTAGTTCATAATATTAATATATTTACCGAATAGGTTATTAACCGAGTAGTGGCTGATCGATTGCGCAATTCTTCGAGTTAACATTGATGAAAGCATGAATAAAAGTTGATGTAACATGCAACCCAAGAATTTGCTAGATTTACAGGACGCAAATAAACATTAACTCTTAAAGGAAATTGGATAATCTTCAGGCATATTATCACGTGTAATAAATGTTCAACCCGATTTTAAATATTTCATACTTCAATTCGTCAATAAATGTTACAATGATTTATTAATTGAAATACATATTTGAAATAATCTTTTATGAATTTCTTATATATGTTAAATTATTTAATTAATAACACTTCTTATTATTAAAAATCAATTTAACTGATATGCATAATGATCGGAACTCGTACATCCCCAATTTACGGGTCGGGTAAAATTTGTAGATTTGCAAAAATATTATTGGATTAGTTAACTTCGAGTTACCTCGTCGATTACCAAATTACTTTAGTATGTTGTAGAGCTAAGGTGTATTTCCTGCGAATTCATATTCGTGGCTGTGAGTCCATTTTTGTGACAGCGAATCGTTAATTCATTAGTTAGATGATCTGTCAAATCAATTTTGCCGGACACGATTAATAATGATAAAACGGGAAATTAAATAAAATATACTATCCTGTACGGGATTTTTGATCGACAGATTTCGTATGCGGTTTCATCCAAAATTTTCACATTTTCTCTGTTGGTAGAACACCAACCAAAAAACCAGCAAGTCAATTTGAAAATGTATCGATCTTCTTCCTGAAAAAAAATGGTAATCAAGTGCTTAATGAAAAAAAGCTCATCCCCATGTGCACACACGCGTTTCATTGGGGTTCTACGTCAACTATGTAAATCAAAATTACCAGTATTTGTATTATCATAATAAATTTTATTATTGGAGATTTTTTTACTAATCAAGTTTTAAATATATAGCGATAATATAATTTTTATTACAGCAATTTATTATAGCAATATTTATTACAGCAATATTTATTGTGTCAATATTTATTGTGTCGTTGTATAAACTGTATAATAAATCTAATTTATTAACAAAGTATTTGTTTAAAAAGAGTTGACGCAATATTTGGCCCAAATAATTGCGGTTGAGCTTGAATTATTTTATTAATCATGTTTGTCGTGCAGCTTTTCTTTTTGCTTTTCTAATCGAATTTTGGTACAGTTCTTCAGCTGAGATCGACGCTTATATAAACCCATTGCTATGTATATATTAGGCTAATGCGTAGCATTATATGTCCGGAGCTCATCATATGATGTTCATCATATTACACTGTTGGTAACATTAAAGCACAACGTGCGAACAGACAAAAAATTTCCAAATTCCATTTCTGATAAGATTTACATCATATATATGCAAGTATATCAAAAAAGTAAAATTTGTCAAGATTTTTACATCAGGAAGGTAATTTTTGTATCACTTTGCATAGAATTAAGGGTCTGTCGCTACGCTCTGGCCAATCAAAAATAGATGCCCAGCTCTAACTTTACCATAATTCGAAGTAATATTTTGTAAAAATTAAGATTAAACCTCTATAAAAAAAGTTACAAAGCCATTTTTTATAATTAAATAAAAAAAAACTTACAATTCAGTTTAAATTTAAAATTTAACAGATAATGGACTTGGAACCAATGTTTTATAACCTTATATAAAAACATGCTTTGTAATTTTGTAAATATATTGTGTAAAAAACAGTTGGTTTTTAAAAAAAATTTTGAATGAGAAAGAAATTCAATCTGCGAAACAGTATTGAGATCAACAGGAAAAAAACAGAATTGCTAGTAATAAATGGGAATAATAAAATAGAAAAAAAAGTGATTATAATTAAAGAAGGAAAGAAAAAAATAATTGCAAAAAGGAAAAAGAAGTAGACCAAAACAGACAATTAAGAAAAGATTTAGAGTAAAATTAAGCAAATGGCCAACTTGCTTAATAGAAAAAAGTTTTTAATAGAATATATAAGATATATAAACAATATGGTAGTATTATTTAAAGCCAAATACAAGTTGAATATAGTAATATTATCTAAGGAAGAATGTGACAAATTGCACTAACCAAATAATAAGAATAGCAAAGTAGTAAGCAGAACTGGCCTTAATTGCTTTAAACACCATCATACTACAAAATAACATTTGGAGAATTAATTCACTATAGCAATAGCACACAGAGCACATGATCACAAAATGGGTGATTAGAATAAACAATCCAAATCTTGTAGGCGATTTTACTAGAATAAGGCTTATTTTTTTCAATGCATATCTAAAAGATTTATTAGTAGGAAAAAAAGCAAAAGCAATTATACTTCAAATAACTAACCTACTCTTTAACAAAAAACTAATATAAGTTAACTAATTTATATTAACAATATATATTTGGTTTCCAAACTTAGCTATCTTTTGCAATCTATATATTTATAACAACAAGCTTTCTATAGAATCCAACAATGCTTTTTAAAACTACAATTGAACCTCTTCAAACTGGTATACATAGTAAACAAGTTTTGTATCAGTATTGAAGGGTTGTCAAATTTGAAATCATTATAAACTATTAGATTTATATAACAGAAATAAACTTGGTAGATTAATTTTTATCAGATTTGATAGGTTATTGGTTTTGACAGGATCAGTTTTAAGAGGTTTAACTGTAGTTAAAAATAAAATTGATCTGCTTAGCACAGTTAAAAACTATAAAATTTCTTATAGAAACATAATCAATTGTAAACTTTTATAGCAAGAGCTTTTTACTATATAGACAATAAATATTATAAATAAATTTAACTTACTGAAACATGACAAAGAAATTTTAAAAATAAGGGTTTCTTGCAAGCAGGTCTCACAGAGAGCAATAACATCAAATGCTCAAAAAATTTTTAGAAAAATAATTTAATTAGAGAAAGATTGGCTAATTGTGAAAAAATAAGAAATTAGAAGGATTGTATTCAAAAAAGATAAGCAAATACAGTCAGATCTTGTTATAATCATACTTATTATAGTTACAACCTCATTATAATCACAGATTTTTTTACCAATCTAATTTATATTGCATTAGTTCCAATATAGTTAGGTAAGTGACAAAAATCAGGTGATTTTTTGGGGGAGAAGGTAAAAAAAGGTAAAATTATATATAAGGAACCTAACTATATATATTAAGGAAGAGAAAGGAGAGTAGGCCTTTGATAAAAAATAATCAGGTGATTAATGACAAAGTCTTACAATCACTTTATAGTTACTATCCCATTTTTTTAAAACCAAAGTAATAAAAAGATATTAAATAAAGTCACAAAATAATATACTACAGTATATGTGTCTGAAAATAGGCTACTACCTAAAATAAGCTACTCTCTCTTTTGGCCAAAAAACTTAAAAATGTCTTTGAGCTGAAAATAAGCTACCCCATGATTGACAATAGTTGCTACATAGTAAAATCCAAATTCTACTATGTAAATTGATTATTATTGCTTAAGTAAATTTATTTGGGAGATCAAAATGCACATACCATAATTTTTAGCAAGGTTGAAGAATATTTATTATTTGACTTTTAATTTTTATGTTTGTCAAAAAAAAAATAAAATTTGTCAAAAAAATATATTCGACAAACAGAAAAATTAAAAGTTAAATAATAAAATGTTCTTCTAATTGTATGAAAATATCAGAAAATATGAATTTTGATCTCCTAAACATATTTATTTAAGCGCTTATGATCACAAATTAATTGCACAGTTAAAGCATATCTCTTTTTTCTAATAGTAAGTTTTACCATCTTTTAGTGGCTTGTATTCAAGTACAACATCAGTTCCATCAAGAAATCCAACATAACCTTTAAATTCAGATAATTGTTGTTGCTCAATAGAATCAGGCCACTGTACATATGCATTTCCAATTGAATTAATTGCTGTTACTATACGTTTTGTATACTCAACCACAGTGCCAATTCCTAGGCCCACTATCTAGCAAATCGTCCTACAGAAGTGCCATTTCCATTACAACCTAAGCGTTCTAAAGTTACTACCAATTGTTGCCAAGCTGGTCTTGGTAAATGTTTAGAATTATTTAAAAAAGCAGGATTATTGCGGATTAAAATGTCTGTGCCAGAATGTTTCCTTACTAACTCCAGTAATTTGCTTAAAATTATAATCATTATAATTAAGCAAAAGAACCGAAAGAAATCGTTAGATTTAATTGTTATTTCACGTATAGTAAGATATCGATCCAGTTCTATGGCTTGTATTAATTCCAATAGTTCGTCAATTTCTTTATCCAGAACTTTAATAATAGCCTTATTCGTGCTAGTTGAGTATTCATTCATAAGCGTTTGTTTAATTTGACGTTGTCGATGTTGAGCATAAAACGATATTTGCATAAGGAAGATCATATAAATAAGTGTATTCGAATTTTATTTGTACATCACTTATTTGATAATAAATACGTTCTTATTTTATCAAAAGTAAGATTTACGAATTTTAATTCTGAAACCCCCTTAATAAGATTTGTACATCACTTATTTGAAAATAAATACGCCATCTTATTTTAATAAGATTTACGAAGTTTAAAAGTTCCGAAACCCCTTCCGAAAACAGCTGTAAATAATCTGGATCCGACCTCTACTCACATGAATCATTATCTCTTTGTTGGTGATTTCACATGTTTATTTAACAGCCGAATTTGCCCACCGATAAGATGATAGTGTCTTCGTTTAATATATTCCCTTCAGAAGCTGGCATTCTATAGAGCGAATGGTTTGTCAATTAAGTGGTATTCGTGAAATTTTTTGTTAATATTTTTTTGATAAATTTTATTTTTATTGTTCATTATTTCAGAATTAATTCATTTTTATGATATTGCTTTCAATTACAACTTTTTGCATATTACAGTATTATTTAATATTTTATTTTCCGATCCAGTTTTTCGCTTATCCCATTTTCAAGTATGAGACCAGGAATCCAAAAAAAAATTAACTTTCAATAGTACGATCCTGTTTAGATTAAACGCGAGAAATCTATTCTAAAGCTAGTAATAAGCTTACTCCTCAGATCCTAAAATTGTAAGCTGGGTCGTACTATACTTGAGTGGCGGATGATTTACGCCAGACGGTCCGGCGAAATTTTCGTCATCGCATTCCAAAATGGCGTATGACGAAATAATATTATAAACTGTTTAAAAAAATATCATCGTTGTCAAAATATTATAAACTGTCGTTATTGGGTTCATAAAAAGCTGATGTTCCGAAATAATTTGTGAAAAGAAAATGAATAAACTCAAAGGTCGAGTAAAAAGCTCCGAGTTTTTTCGACGGAAAAAAATGATAATATAGACGATGGATAAAAGGCGAGTTTGGGAATTGGGTCTAATATTAGAGTCCCTGGATTAATAATTGATAGACCCAAATATAGGCCCAATTCCGTAAATCCGCAAATCTGCAAATCCGCTAATATGCATAAATTTTGACATATTAAAATACTACGTATAAATTGTATAAATTATGATTCGACATTCTAAACTATTTTCGCATAGGTTTTGACATTCGACGGTTAATAGAGGCTGCGAAAGTGTGTAATAATGGGGGGATTATATTTACTCAAACCATACACAAAAAGCAGGAAATTTTTCTTTTTAAAAAAATGTATAATTTAAGTAATTTAAGGAACGAAATACTAATATAAATTCAGGAATTTAAAAAGTACCTGTATCGCCAATGAAGATTATTTCTAAAATTAGTATTTATCAGTTGACATTATCGCTATTATAATGAAAACCTAAAATTGGATATAAATTAACTGTATAAAGCTTGCGTGTTTCATTTAATTGAAATTTCGATAATCTTGGTTTATTACCATTTTTCTCAGGAATATTAAATTGTTCTTATAATAGGTGGGAAGTCGAGAGTTTTGCATTTAAACGAAAAATACATAATTTTTTTTTGTAATTTATCTATCTTTACGATTATAGAACTTAACGTTTTTACCTGAAATATGACCAACGTTGTGTACGATCGTGAAGCTTTACTCAGAACAGTATCTAATTTCCCTTTAATTGACAATCATTGTCATAATCTTTTAACGTCTGATGCATCGTTGACTTGTCCATTGGAAATATGCTTTTCAGAGGCTCATGGTGATGCGTTAAAAGATGCATCTCAAACTAGTGCCTTTAAACGAGGTGTACGCCAGCTTGCTGAACTTTATAATTGTCCGCCAACCTTAGATAGTATCAGACAAGCGAAGGATCCAATGTCATATAGTGATATATGTAAAACTTGCTTTAAACCTACTGGCATCCAGTCCTTGCTTTTGGATGATGGACTTGATGCGTTAGGTGGCCTTATGGATGTTCAAAGTCATGAAGGATTGGTTGACGTAGCACGAAGAATCGTGAGAATCGAAAGTATTGCGGAAAAAATATTGTATGATTTGGCAACATCTGTAGCTTGTACAGATCAAAAAGTGCTGAATTTTGCTGCGTTTGAAGGACCATTGAAAAAACAACTTGAAACCTGTGCAAAATCTGAATCAGTAGTGGGCTTCAAAAGTATTGCTGCATATAGATCAGGATTGAATATTAATTGTGTTCAAAGTGCTGAAACTGCTGCAATTGCTTTGGGAAACTTTATTTCGGAGTTTGAGTCATTACCTGATAAGAAAGGATCTGTTAGACTTGTTAATAAAGTTCTAATTGATCACATATTGAACTTGGCAATCGAAATCGCTGTCCAGCACGATATTCCTATCCAATTTCATACAGGCACGCTATATAAATATTGAGTTTTTGCCTTTAAACTAAAATTTTATTGATTATTAAATATATACATATTATTAACATAACATAGGGTTTGGTGATTCTGACCTTGATCTGATTGCATCTAACCCACTTTTGTTACGGTATGAATATTTATATATTTATGTACCGTATAAAACATTTTCAAACCAACAACTGTGTTCTTATGATTACTCCTTGTACCCTTTCCATTAAGACCTTTGATTGAAAAATATCCCAACGCAAACTTCGTTATTTTGCACGCTGCATATCCTTATTCCCGTCAGGCGGGATATCTTGCTTCAGTATATTCTAATGTATATGTTGACATCGGTCTCATTTTTCCTAAGATTTCCGCATCCGGTCAGCAGGCCAGTTTACAAGAGCTGGTAATTTATTCATGTTTCATATTTGAAATTTTTTATAAATCTATTTTATAACCAAAATGTTTTTATATTTTTGAATAGTTGGAGATTTGTCCAAGTAATAAATTATTATTCAGTACAGGTACATAAAAAATCTTCTTTTTAATAAGGTCAACTCTTTTTATAACGAACTGGCAGTTCTTACAATAAAAAAAAAAAATTCGTAGAATAATTTACGATCTTCTTTTTATGCCAGACTCTATAATAATTTTATTAAAAAAAGTTCATTATAGAGTGAGCTCATTATTAAAAAAGCTTGTTATATCCTGAGTTGACTATATATCTATTATATAGTTAATATTTCTAAAAAAAAAAAATTATAAATTAGATGGTCTTTACCATCCGGAATCTTTCTATGTCGCTGCAATTCAAGGAAGAGAGGCTTTAAGTAAGGTAATATAAGTTATTGCATTCACATTTGAATAATACTATCATTTAATACTAACACTACCTTTCTCAAGGTTTTATTAGAGTCCGTAGAAAATGGTGAATTTTCGTATGAAGAAACAATAAAAATTGCCAAACAGATTATGTTTGAGAATTCCAATACATTATATAAACTCAATTTAACCCCGAAACAAACTGATAATGAAGGTATTTCTGAAGAGAAAATAACCTCTATCATTTTTTGAATTTTAATGTCAATAATTTAATATTTATCTCTGTTTAAAGGATATAAAGATGTTTCAGGAGAACAAAGAGTCGTTAAATTAAAAAAAATGGGTGTGAAGTTTGTTCGTGTTGGCTATATGGAATGTTCTAGTCAATATAGATTTCATATCATTCCAATTGACCGCTTCCAAAACTATATCGTTAATCATGGGGTGACAATTATGCGAGCTCTCACAGCTTTACCCTATTACTCAGATATTGTTCCAAAAGATATTGGTGTCACCGCAACTGGTGAATTATCGATGAAACCTGATCTGAGTACACTCGTACATTTACCTTATAATCCTAAACATGCAAATGTCCAAGTTTTCTTTGAAAATAAATTGACACCAGCAGATCCTGAATTTGCTGAATTTGGGATTGATAATTTACCTGATCCTTTGGCTCACCCTTTTTGTCCTAGAACTTGTCTTAAAAATATTATCGATTATGCCCATAAAGAACTTAATATCACTTTTTTGGTCGGAACCGAATTGGAGTTCATCTTACTTAAAAGCATCTCGCCTCCGGTGCCCGTTGATGATACTGTTTATGCTGCTGCTAGTTCTTTTCGTGAATCTAATTCTGGGGAAATCTTGGATAGGATGGTTGAGTCTTTGCAGGAGCAAGGGATGGAGGTCGAACAATTTCATTCTGAAGCAGCAACAGGTCAATTTGAAATCGTCACTGGACCAGAAAGCCCATTGATTTCAGCAGATAGATTGGTTATAGCACGTCAAACAATATATGATGTTGCTGCTCAAGCTGGTGTAAAAGCAACTTTCGTGCCTAAAGCCTTTAAGGATCAAGGTTTATTTTTGTTTTGTTTTTGTTTTAATCTATAAATAAGTTTACATACTTTCGAAATTCTTTACGTTAGTATTTACATAAAACTTTTATTATAAACATTAATTAAGCGGGAAATGGTGCACATGTGCATCTATCTTTCAAAGAAATCGACAAGTCCCAGAAAGTTGTTGACGATCACCCTTCTGGACTATCGCCATATGAAAGGTCATTCATTGCTGGTGTGATGCATCATATAAAGGCAATTTGTGCTTTTGCTTTACCGACAGACCATTCCTATACTCGCACTGTTGATAATTGTTGGGCTGGATCTTGGATCTGTTGGAGTGTTGAGAATCGGTTAGTATTCATGTATTTTTGTTTTTTTTTTTCATTAGTCTTCATTATTTTTTAATACAAAAACAATGTTTCATATTGTATAATTATTTTATTTCCTTCCATATTAATATTACTTCAGTGAAGCTCCAATTAGAGTATGTTATAGCCCAAAGACTGGTCCTAATGGGAAATATCTTGATGTTCATTTCGAGCACAAATTTATAGACGGTACTTCCAACCCGTACCTAGTCCTATCTGCTATTATTGCTTCGGGAGTTGACGGAATCAAGAAAAAAATGCAGCTTACTACTAGTCCTATGCTCGGTAAACGAAAAACATATTCATTATACAATTAAAAGTATTTATATATGACCATATTATAACTAATATGAAGTTTTCTTGTAAAATTCAATTATAGATAATCCTGCTTCTCTAAGCGATGAGGAACGTATAAAGAAAGGTGTTACTGATAGGATGCCCGCAAGTCTACCGGATACATTAAAAGCATTGAAGGAGGACAAAGTATTATGCGACGCTCTTGGCGAGCCCATGATACGATGTTATATCGGAGTAAAAGAGGTACCGTATATAGCAAATACTATGATTAGTACTGTATTTCGGGTGAACTTATTTCAAAATCTAGGTTTGTTACTAAATCTTTCGAATTATTAGGACGAACATAATTATTGTAAATCTTTGAGTGATGAAGAACAGCTCAATTTATTGCTCAAGCGATTTTAATTTTAGATCATATTCTTATTGTATATAAAATTGAATGTTTATAAAAGGCCTCTAATAGTGTGAATTATTGTTAGTCGAAATTATTTCAAGTTATGTAGAAATATTTCGACATTTAACGTGTCAAAATTCTAAATTAATATCGAAATCCTATCATTCCAAATAATGTCGAAATGTCTAAATAGTGTCGAAATATCTAAATTAAATTTATATAAGTTAAATATGTTTGATATGTCCACTTCGCGGATAATAACTGATTATTTCCCGGTTCTTATTATATTTTTATACTAATTTTTTTAAAGTTACATATTTCATAAAGTTTAGTTTTATATAATAGAAGTATAAATAAGAACCGGGAATAGTTATAAAAATTTTTATTAAAAATATATAGCACATATATTATAGTAAATTTAGAATTTGACATTTCGACAAAAAATAATGTTATGTCAAGACACTCAAATGATGTTGCATTTGTTTAATTTGTCACATGATAAACATGCTTGATAACTACAGAGCATGATGGAAAGTCGTTTTGATTGGCTGATGTGGTACAACTGTAACGTCGATCGTTACACAATTATTTATATTAGTTTTAGAGTACCCCCTATATGAAAATGTAATCGCTCATATGACAAGTCGCCGTATATGTTACCTATGAGCGAATAACTTTCAGAATACATTGGTCTTTGGCCTTACTAGCAGCTGGCAAATTTAATCAGATATAATCAGATTCCCGGGTGACTTTTACTAATGCTGCATTTTTGCTATTAGCCTAATAGTATATAGCTAAGTAGGCTCGTGAAGTACTTTTTTTTGATTTTTTTTTTTAAAAAAAGCATTACTTCAACTGCTAATCTGTTCTTAAAAACTTGTAATCAAGATGTCCTAGGTGATTACAAGAGAGATCTGAATGATCTTTAAAAGGTAGTTCTGTGTAAAGTATAAGAACTATTAAGTATAAAAAAAAGCGTTTAGTGGTATTTAATATTTACTTTCTGTAAATTGTTTTTTTTTAACGCATTACTTTAATGTCTAATATAGATTTGAAATTTTTAATTGAAATGATACACAAATTAGCAGAAGACAAATTCAATTTTCCAGATGTTGAATAATTTCATCAGAGTTTCTTTGCGAACCAAATTTTGTTCACGTAACTTTTTAATTGAAATTTTCGTATTGATGAAAGACTCAATTTTGGGATGTAATTGCCCATTTTATCTATATACTTTATAAAATTAGATACACAAACTTATTTCTCTGTTATTTATGACTCGCCTTTTTTTTTTTTTTTTATGATACCATAATAACAAAGAAATTTTTTTACAACATTTGTATGAATGAAATAAATATAAACTTCCTATATAGTAATCAATAGCAAAATATAAAATTGATCTATATTTCAAAAAAATTTATTATTATAGATTTATTGGCCAATCTCACAGGTTTGATTAATTATAATGTTTGACAACAACGATATCGATATTGGATCATGTGATAATAAATATCAAAATTTATTCTGCTGGAACAAATTTCATGATATTGATCGTTGCATGACCAATTTTATAAATAATGTTTTTCCTCATTTTGAACTAAAGAATTATTATCACTGGATTCAAGAAGTCATTGCAGTATTCTTGTTGAGATACTGCTAATACTTTTCCTCACTCTGTTTCAAGATCATTATTACTGGATCCAAGTAATCAACGAAGTATTCTTGCGGAGTGCAACTGTTATCACCAGAATTTCTATTTTCCCATTAAATTAATATTTTTCATCAATTAAATATCATTCAGATCTTTTTATAACTACTACATTATTTCAATTAAAATTTTCAAACCTATATTAGCCGTTAAAGTAACACTTTTAAAAAAAAAAATTACAAAAAGTAAATCTTAAATACCATTAAACGCTTTTTTCATACTTAATAGTTCTTGTGCTTTACACAGAACTACCTTTTATAGGTCGTTCAGATCTCTCTTGTAATCACCTAGAAACATCTTGATTACAAGTTTTTAAGAACAGATTAGCAATTGAAGTAACGCTTTTTTAAAAAAAAAACTCAAAAAAAAAGTACTTCACGAGCTTACTTAGCTGTATACTATTAGGCTAATAGCAAAAATGCGGCATTAGTAAAAGTCACCCGGGAATCTGATTATATCTGATTAAATTTGCCAGCCGTTAGTAAGGCCAAAAACCAATATATTCTGAGTTATTCGCTCATAGGTAACATATACGGCGACTTGCAATTACGTTTTCATATAGGGGTACTCTAAAACTAATATAAATAATTGTGTAACGATCGACGTTACAGTTGTACCACATCAGCCAATCAAAACGACTTTCCATCATGCTTAACTACAGTAGTCTTCTTATTTTTCCTAAAAGCCCAATGATATCGTATAATCGCGAAATAACGCGCAGGGGTGTAATTTCAAATTTCGGCCTAAATTAAGCTTAATTTGGACATAACGTTCCGAGGTTTTGAGTTCGATCAAACCAAGTTTGGCTAAATCCGAAAGAACACGAACTTGAACAATGAGTTTTACAGTAAATTCGATTTGAAAGTTTACGGTATTTGGAATTGATACTTTAGTTATTTTAAAATGTGTTCTAAAATTAGATACCGTACCAAGTAAATCTATTTTGAGTTTTAAAAAAAAATGGCGAAAAACGAAACCTAAGCCAAAAAAAAAAGACAAGGGTCGAAACTATAGATGCTGGTGAAATGTGGTGAAATAATTTCACCACTATTGGTGAATAATTTCACCCCTATTGGTGAAATTGGTGAAATTGGTGAAATTAATTTCACCAGCACCTATAGTCGAAACCCTGGCGAAACCACAAAATCCCGGTGAAACCTTTAAACCCTGGCAAACCAACCAAACAAAGCCATCTTACAGAAAGCATTGATTCCGTGATCTCCAAGCCATTCAAACTATACAATAACAATTTTTTTTCAAGCTCACGACGTTTAGTTCTAGTTGAAGTAGCCATAAAGCATAACTCATTTATAAATTATTAATAATTTATGGCTGACGTATCATAGGTTATATTTATTTGTTTATACGTACAAAACCAGCTATTAATAAATGGCTTGAGTACAAACTATAGGCTTAACGTTAAAGTTTAACCAGTGCCCTATCGCTATAATAAACATAGTAGTGATACGGGCCGATAGAAAAATCATGGGCCAGGGAAAAAGCTCAGGCCGGTCGACCGGGCCGACCTTTTCGATAGAACAATTTTTTTGATCAGAATTAGTCACAAATTTGTAGAAAGCCATCGGATCATTCCTTACCAAAATTCTAGTGATGGTAAATTATTTAGTTTTATTCGTTTTGCCCTTGAGAGATTATAGCACGTTTGTACCGAAATTTGCGGCAAATAGTATCCCTTGTTAGTATACCCCCATGCAGGGTTGGCAATGGAGCCAATGGTGCTCAATGGTTGCGCGAATGGAGCTCAAAAAACTAATATCCATTGGCTCCATTCAGAGCTCCATTGACTCCATTCGCAGCTCCATTGACTCCATTCGCAGCTCCATTGGGCTCCATTGAGCTCCATTGCCAACCCTGCCCCCACGATTTGTGCCTGGGATTAATCAAGTGTGTGTTAATTGTAAAAGACCCCGGATATATATATATATTTTAACTTTCGTAGATATGACTGGTCAATCTTATTATATCCTTACATAAACTCCCCTACATGAAATACCCTCCATCTGACAAAGTACCCACCGGGTACTAATCAAGATTTTGCCCTAGGAATGTAAGAGAACCGGGGTACTATTTGCCGCAAGTTACGGTACTTTATGTTGATTAATTGCCTATGCAATAGAACATGCCAGCCTTACATTCATTGTTTGCCAATTTATCATCTAAATTGTGAATATACAAATTAGTTGATTTTTAGTTAATTTCTTGACCTGAAATATGCTTTATAAGAGAATCGATTCTAACACTTCTGAGGTCGACTCATCGACCCGCCTTTAGGCCGGGGCTAGCTCATCCCGTTATATTTCACTCGTTTTACCATGTTTCACTAATTTCACCATATTCGCCAGTTTCGCCATGTTTCGCCAGTTTCACCATTTCGTCTTTTAAAATTTTTGACGAAAGGGCTTCGCCGTTTCGCCAGCGAGTAACCCCAAAGTTTCGTCTAACTACTATAGTCAATACTCAACCTCATACAATCAAATTTTCGTTGCATAATAAATATTCAACTCCATTATGAACGTAACAGTAAATAGAAATAAATGGTTTTTTTTTTCAAAGGTAAGAAATGCCAACGCACGGTTTTTCTCTTGTTTATATACTTTTTGTAGTTTATCCGCGCGCGTAATGTCCAATAAAAGTTAACAAATTGTCGCGAAATAACGCGCAGCTGGGCGTTATTTAGAGCAGGCCTACTGAATAATTGATTGTGAGGGCAACTATTTAATAATAATAGACATTCATATAAGTACATTCCCTAATCTCGAAGTCAAATATAGTTTAAGTAAAAAAAATTATAGTTTAAAAAAAAAACATTTACGTAATTACCTGCAAATGCAATAATATTAATTTATATTTTCTTTCGAAAATGCATATATTAAAGTACACTCTAAGTCTTTTTATTTCCAATGACCACGACAGTTCCGAACAAGTGCTACACAGAGGCTTTTTTAAACCTGTAAACGATAGCAAGCATTAATGTAATTTATACACCCCATTTGATAGTCCAAAAAAAAAAAAAAAGTCGAGTTATTATACATTTTCATTACAATACACGAATGAAGCATAGGACTTTTATTCTTTCATGTTACAATTACATCAAAACTATATAAAAGTTTTTAAAAGTTTACGTGTAAAGTTTATAATGAAAGCAAAAGATTGACAATGCATAATTTGATTGCAATCAATTATTAGCACCCCTGATTTAAAGTACGTTATTTTGAGGCAGATATTCCAGAATTTGGTTTTTCAGATAACAATAAATTCTTAAGCGGTGATTAGCCCAACTGACTTTAATACCATTTTCGGAAACTTTGATCAAACTGTGAAATCAATTCTGTGCAGATTATAATCTGCTATCTCTATCTATGATATTTCTTTGCATGTCCATTTTTCGGAATTATGATTTCCATAATGATTCGAACTTTCGGAGTTATCTAGTGCGATCCACAGTATCGGGCTTTTCTGAGTCAAAAAAACTTGAAAATCAAGTTTTGTTTGCATTTAATTCCATTTTCGGAATTATGATTCTGTTTTGCATCTAAAGACTATCTATCGGATTTTACAGGAGGGTCCCCAAAATTCCGGGTTGGATGTGTCGGATCTAGGTCGGCGTTTAGCCCAAGTTGTTAGCAGGTTCTATAACAAAATTATCGACTGGGCATTTTTTACTTAATGAATGATCTTGGGAATTGATCAATTCCGATCCAGCCGACCATGATTCCGATGTACTCCGTCCCGGAATTTTGGGGACCCTCTGTACGAGTTGCCCCCATCTAAAGTAGTGCCTGACTAAAATTAAGCCTCATTAGATCATTAAGCCATAATTTAGTCAAGCGCATAAAGTATCCATCTTCGGGATTCCCATATTTCTGCATGTGTTGCCATTCAGTGTTTAACGAGTATCTATCTATTACATTTTTGTTAAGAACGATTTTGTCAATAAGTTTGAAGGATGCTTACTGGTAGGGATGACAAAAAACGTTTTTTATTTTTTTGTGTTTTAAAACACGTTTTAAAACACGTTTTAAAACATGTTTTAAAACATTTTTTATGTTTTTTATTAAATATCAGATATAGTTAAACCTTTCTAAGTGGATGCATTTAGAACTGTATTTTAGCAACAAACTTTAGTAAATAATAAAAAAAAGTATAATTATAAGATCATAAATATATTTGGACCAGAATTTGAGTATATATTTGAAGAAACTATACACTTATAAAGAGCACATTTTAAAGAGATCTAATTGTAGTTATTTTAATTATGCTAGTATTATGCTATATATAGATCATGTGATTAAATTCTATATTATGATTGGTTTATAAATAAAGATTGTTTTTTATTGTTTTTTATTTAAAAATCCAAATGTTTTAAAACATTTAAAACATGTTTTAAAACACCTTGTTTTAAAACATTTGCCAACCCTACTTACTGGCTTTCTTTGAACTAATTAGTTTTACATAAGTTTTTGCTAATGAGAGGTGGCTGTGGAAAGTATATTTAAAAGCAGTATGTGAAAGAGCTTAAAGTTAACTTTTTTGTGATTAACTGTTGTTCATTTTATAATTTTATTACTTTCATTTTACTTTAAGATTAAAAGTAAGTTTTAAACTTTTTTTTAATATTTTAAAGTTCTTTTAGAAGTTATTCATTTTTTTGTTTTTCTTAGAAAATAAGTATAACAGAATTTTTGGTTTTTGTGACAAGATGATAATGTCTTTGGTTATTGTTATTGCACTTAATTATTTCAATGAATCTTCATGGACTTTGGGTGGCACTGACTTTTCAAACTTATGAGAGTTGGTTGAGAAAGAAGGTTGATAAAATTTTGTCTTATGTATTTTTTTGTAAAGGATTTATATTTTGTTTTTAGTACACCTTTTTATGTATTTCATGAGGGACTTACTGGTTTTTTAAGTATGGCTCTAAGGCACATCCCTTTGTAATAATTAATTATTATGGACATTTTTATGGTCTTCTCATTTTGTGCCTGTTTATTCCTTTTTTATACATTTCATACCAGCTAATTTTTGGAATGTTTCAAGTGCTAATGCAGTTATTTTAAGCATATGTTTATATTATAGTACTTTGTTGTTGCAAGTTTAATTCATTAGTTTTTGGTGCAAACACAAACAAATAAGATGATAATGTCTTTGGTTACTGTCATTGCACTTAATTATTTTGATGAATCTTCATGGACTTTGGGTGGCACCAAACTTCTCAAACCCATGAGTGTTAAATATTTTAGGAGAGAAGTTGAGTTGGTTGAAAAAAAGGTAGAAGAAATTTTGTCTAATGTGTTTTATTGTAAAGGATTTATATTTTGTTTAAGTGTCTTTTTAGTACAGTATACCTTTTTATGTATTTCATGAGGGACTTAATGGTTTTTTAAGTATGGCTCTAAGGCACATCCCTTTTGTAATAATTAATTATTATGGACATTTTTATGGTCTTTTCCTTTTCTGTCTGTTTCATTCCCCTTTCATACGTTTCATACTGGCCAATTTTTGGAATGTTTCAAGTGCTAATGCAGTTATTTTAAGCATTTGTTTATATTTTGGTATATACTTTGTTGTTGCAAGTTTAATTCATTGGCTTTTGGTGCAATCACAAACAAATAAAGTGTAATCACAAACACAAACAGCTTGGAATTATCTCATATTTCAGAATTATAATGATTCCATCTTTTAGAATTATCTGTTATAATGATTTCATCTTTCAGAATTATGATGATCCATCTTTTGGAATTATGATAATTCCATCTTTCGGAACTATGGTGATTCCCTCTTCCATCTTTTGGAATTATGACGATTCCGTCTTTCGGAATTATAGCTGTTTTCAAAAAGGTGTGAACGGCCATATCATGGGAAATTCCCAGGATTTCCTGAGTTTTCAAGACCCAGAAGTTTAATATTTACTAGTCTAAATTTCTAAATTCTCCGATTTTCCACATGTGTATATGGAAATCGCTGTTCACACTTTTTTGAAAACTGCTGTTAGAGATTCTATCTTTTGAAATTATGCTGATCATATTGCGGAATTATGATGATTCGGGATTATATCTTTCGTATTTCGGAATTATGATGATTCCATCTTTTGGAATTATGATGTTTTCATCTTTCGGAATTATGACAATTCCAACTTTTGGAATTCATCTTTCGGAACTAGGAATTATGATAATCCATCTTTTGAAATTATGATGATTCCATCTTTCGGAATTATGACGATTCATCTTTTGGACGATTTCATCTTTCTGAATTATGATGATTCCATCTTTCGGAAATATGACGGTACCATCTTTCGAATTATAATGATTACAATGTCATAAATCGCATAATGATCATATCATATTGGGATTTTGCTAACAAACCAACTATTATTTACAGTGTTGTTAAATGGACTGTCCATTGTGATAAATAAGATGTGACAATTACCAATGGACAGTCCATTTAAATGATTTACATAGCCCTAAAAAGTCCCATATTTAAGAATAAGTAACGAAGGCATTGACAGATAAAATGAACAAATGATATTAGTGTAGCATAGCATTCGTGAGGTGGAAAATACATATAATTTTTGGTGGTAATTGACTATTTATTTGGCGCAGAACTTTCTGTATGTTTATCAATTAATTAGTAAAAAAGAAACTAATTAGTAAAAAATGAGGGGGGCCTGATATATGAGGGATCTTGTATACGGCAGTTTACGGTAATTTGTTGCGAAATAATTAATTTCCATATAAATGTTTAATTCGATATGAAATATATAGTTTAAAAATAGTTCTTTTTTTTTAATTTGATATATTTTTTGACCTATATTGATGTTTAGGTATGTAGTGCATATTATTTCAGGACGCGTTATTTTGAATCCATTCCTGTCATTTTTAGAAGGTACTATTTCTAAATAATGTCCATGCACGACAATACGATATAGGTAAATTTTATAGCGAGGTTAAACCATTCTCAAATTATTCAGTGTTTTACGGTTCTTCCTATTTTAATAGATCCTATCATTAAGTTTATTGCTTAGAAATTCCAAACTATAACATAATAATTAATAATTATATAGTATCATCAGTAACAATATATTATTATTTTATATACGTATTGCTATATCGATATTGTAACGGTTGAATTGGGAGAGCGGTAAAACAATATAGACAATAGTGCCAATTTAAAGCTCCAACCGATTACGAAGGGAGGGGTATAAATAAATGAAGGCAATATGGAAAAGTATCGATATCACGGCACGGAGGATTTGTACGAAGTTCAAATGGGATCGGAATCACGTGAGTAATTTAAAATGATTAACCAAACTCGTTACGCAGAGCGGAATTCGAGTTATAATAAGCCAATACGAAGTTACAAGTCAATTCAGTCCGTCGAATTGAGTCTCGCAAGGTTTATTAAGGTTACAAGTCGAATTCAAAAGATAAGTTTATCATTTTATTATTATATTTTATTTTAAAATGAGACGTGGAACTTATTGAAGACCTTTATTGAATGTGAAGGGTTTATACACATTTTGTTGGGTTAGAGCGTTTACGCTCTTTTTTGAGCGTGTACGCTTTAATTTGAGCGTGTACGTTCTTTTTCGAGCGTATACGCTCTAATTTGAACGTATACGTACATGGCATAATTGTTTACAAGTTTGTATAATCGCGTATACGCGATATTTTGAGCGTATACTCTCTTGCATGGGTTAAGCCACTAGAGATGATGATCGATCACACAATAACTAATTACTCAATCTTATTGTTCACTAAAATTTTTGTCAATACGTTCTATTGTGAGAACAATCGAATGCATTAATCATTAAATTTAATTCAGAACACCATCCTATTCTAAAGTTATGAAAAAAAATGACCGAGCATGATCGATCATTCGTGATCGATCATATGACCATCTCTATAAGCCACCAAGCCATGATTTAAAAATTTTAACAATTAAAAAAATAAAATAAAATAAATAATTCGTTACAATATGGGTCAGACTGATTCCTAGAAGCTCCGTTAAAGTATCTAAAAAATTCTTTGCTTTCTCACTTCCATTATCATTTACTTTTTGCAACCACTTGATTTCCATTGTTTATTTGGTATGTTCCAAAGTAATGTTTAATAACCAAAAAAAATCGGGAATTACCATTTCTTGTCTAAATCTATAACAATATCTTAAATAACATTCTAAAGGTATACGCTTAGAATATAATTAAAATTCCTTCATTTTCATCTTTTTTGTCCCCAAACCTATACAGTACATAACAGTGACCAAGATAACATTGTTCTAAAACTGAACCGTCTTCAGCAGATTCGAGATTTTTTTTTTTCAACATGGTCCCATTTGATACATTAGTCCAATAGATAATTCTGCATTTGCTTATTGTCCTGCTAGGTAATTTACCATTGGACAATCTTGAGCCGAACCACTTTGTAACAAGCCGTTAAAGAGTTTGACTTAGCCATTTGTTTCGCGACTTCTCAAACCGTTTGTCATTCCCAATATGGAAATTGGGCTTTTATACCGATAATGATGTAAGGGATCGCTACGAAATTAACGTTTGAGAGACGCACTTTTAATGATTTTTTTCCTGGCATCTTTCAAATATTTTGAAGAATGCGGTTACTTTTGTGTTCAAGTGTTCGAAAAGTTTTTGATTATAATAGACGCTTTTTTTTACAGAGAAATCTTCATGCAAGTATCCAAGAGGATAAGGAATGTTTTGTCGAAAAATTAGAGGGCGAAGATAAAGGTTTGAATTTAACTGAGTGAAATAGTATAAATCAGTAAAAATGAAAAATAAAAATACGCAACGTATCATTTTCGTTCGCTTCATAAGGCATCTCAATTATAAATCTAAATCGACCACGCACAAAAAATGCAATATCGCAAAAGCTTTTAACGGAGTTTTATGATGCGATAGGAAAAATACGAAATGAATCGTATGTTAAAAGTAATCATTGCTTGGATAAAAATTTTGTAATTGTTTATTAGGCTTATTCTTTTAAATTAATTTGTAGTGACAATCGTGTTATTTTACTAAGGAGTCTTGTTAATAATGCATTCTGTTCTGGAGCAGATTTAAAAGTAAGATAGAATTTACCATGTATTTGGATATATATAATTAATTAACACTTTTATTCTAGGAGCGTGATGGCATGTCTCCATCAGATGTGACAAAGTTTATTCAAAACTTACGACGAACATTTCGAGAACTTGAAGTATGTTCTTCACTCTTAGGAAGCCCATGACAATTTATAAATTACTCGAATCTTTGATGACAACTTTAGACACTTCCAATTCCAACAATTGCCGTAATCGATGGCGTAGCCCTTGGCGGAGGTCTTGAATTGGCTCTTTGTTGTGATTTAAGAGTCGCTGGTATTTATAAATTCCATAAATCACGATCAAAATTATTTTGACTAATTTTTTTTTTTCAATTGTATTTTAGGTGTAAATGCCAAAATAGGACTTCCAGAAACGAAACTAGCCATTATTCCTGGGTAATAGTTCAAATGTTAATTATTAAAAATTATTCACGCATGCTGAATTCATTTTTTAATTCCAGGGCCGGAGGAACACAACGATTAGCACGAGTGATTGGAATTGCAAAGGCTAAGGAATTGATTTATACTGGTCGTATTTTGAGTCCACAAGATGCATTGGATCTTGGTATGTTCTTTATTATTAAATGTTTACATATGACTTTGTAATATTGCTAACAATATTATTGATGATTTACATTTAAGGCATTGTAAATTATTGTGCACAGGAAGAATCATCGTATCCGATCGCACTTAAATTGGCCAGGGAGATTTTGCCAAGTGGTATTTATATTTCGATTTTTACCGTAATATATATATGTTATTTTTGTTAACCATTATACATTTCCTACAATAAGGTCCTATTGCTCTTCGAATGGCAAAATTGGCTATTGATCGGGGTAGTCAGTTAGATTTGTATGTTAATAATATTCTTTTTTATGTTTTCTGATTAAATTTTAAGCATAAGAATAATTGTTATGGTTGCATTTTTTGATGTAGAGATTCAGCTTTAGAATTTGAAAATGCTTGTTATGAACAAGTTATTCCAACAGAAGATAGGATCGAAGGTAAAAAAACAATATAAAATATTAAACCATTCGAATTATAATTTTGTTATTCATTTATTATTCATTTGTAGGATTGAAAGCTTTTAAAGATAAAAGGTCTCCAATCTATAAAGGACGATAATAAACTTAGACTCGTTGTTAGCTCTGCTATATACCACATTTAATTAAATAATTCAAAATAATAAAATAGAAAACTGTTATTCCTATATATATTCTGATATCGCCGCACCTTTGTTTATTATAAGTCCAATTTTCATAGTTTCAACAAATTATAAGCCTGAAAGACGAAAACCAGATCCAAACAATCGTTTAATAATTATACGATATTTCATGACTCGAATAGAAAACCTATAATTCATAATATTATACATTTGGAGAATTTTTTTTTTATGAGATTCAAACTTTGCAGGTTAACCAATACTGCAATAAGAAGATTTAACTTTTAGCAGCCTGATAAAAGCTAAATAGGCCTGCAATATTGAATCCCATGGGGGAAAAATATACTAAATGTATAAATTGTAAATTAAAGGCTTTTCTCTGCGTACATAAAAGATAATACCCATGTTCAAATAGACCTAAACTGTCAGTATTTAGCTATAACTTTTTATAGATTAAATTTAGAACAATTTGCGGGGAGTCAATCTTAGGTTAATGTTGATGACCAGTTTCTTAAATTTGCCTAAGGCGCTGAAAACTTTGAAGATTCGTTTCACATTATTGGCAACTAACAAATTCAAATCGGTGAATTGTCAAGAGGTTATGATGATTTGAAGTGGACCTTATAGTACTTAAAAGATATAATGTTTCAAATAAAATCCTAAATAATAAATGAAATAATATACTTTAGCATTAAATGACCATATAAATTGAAATGTGCAAAAGTAAATACTACCCGAAACTTCAAATAACTATTGAAATATGGGTCCTGTAACTTTTGCTTATATTAGATACGATTTTTGATAAAAGATCATATCTATTTTTAATTTTGCAACCATTTGCAGACAAAAAAAAATAATTGAATGTACTTTTTTGTTCTGTTCAATAATGGTGCGTTTCTATTCAAGTAATAATAAAATATGTTTAAAATATGTTAAAACATACCTCTTGATATATAAAATTTTTAGAATCTTGTAAAGAAAATTTAATTTGATTATTTACACACGTGTAACATCGTTGATACTATTGGTGAAACTTTGTCATCAACCTAAAAAATTGATCAATATCTATCACATTAACTAAAAAATAAGGCTCAATACAAACCGAAAAAAATCTGAATCTGTATACTGTAATTCCTAAATTCACGCATTGTAGTAGCAAAACCCATAAGGACGATTGTATGAGTTGGATTCTTTCTTTGATCCACTTTGCATTCAATAGTCAGATGACCGAAATTTGTCTAAATTGAAACCAAATGGTTGCAATTATCTTATGTTCTTTGGCCATGTATCTATTGACGCGGTCATTGATCATTAATATATTTGCTTCGAACTTTCATATATAAGAATGGAACGCTGGAATGAAAGAGTTGATACGGATAACGCAAACTGCGTAAAAGCGCATCCGGATCGAAGATAAAATCCTAATAACCGACAATGAAAATTTCATTTTGACAATGAGTAAAAGTTTTGTGACAAATTATGAATAAATAGCAGTCAGCTTTCAAATACGACATTGAAAATAGTATTTTATAATTCTTTTATTGAAATAAATAAATAAATCGAAAAATAGTTAAATAAATAAATAATACATAAATTCTTTTAAGAATCCAACCATTGAATCAATAAAGTCCATAATTGTAAATATTTAAAACAAATTTAAGCGAATTACCTAATTCGCTTAGAAATCAATTTAAATAGAATTGGAAATATATATATAAGGCAGGTGATGGCATAATATTTACATTATTTTAAGACAACCATATATTTCAAATTATTCGACCGTTACCTAAAAGGATTATTTTAAATTTTGTTAATAATCAAGTAGGGGGCCAATTAATGTGGAAATATTTAACGTAAACATTCAGCTGATACTTACAGATTTAGCCAAATTCCGAGGGAAATCGACATCGATTCCACGCAATACAGCCAAATGATAAGACAGTAATTGCAAAGGAATTATTGTAAGAATACCTTGTAGACAGTCTACAGTTTGAGGTACGCGAATTTTCTCATAATGAACTTCTATACCATCATCACCCTCATTGCAGATAATAATAGGTTTACCCTTGCGAGCTGTGACTTGTTGAAGTGCGCTTTGCACTTTCTGTTAATTGACGCAAATATATATATATATGTGTGTAAATAATATGTCTCTCAAATAATGTAAGTTAAGAAAGGCTTACCGGGTATAAAGAATCCTTAGTCATAATAAGAATAACAGGCATATCCGAATCGATAAGTGCCAAAGGTCCATGCTTTAATTCACCAGCTAAAATACCTTCAGAATGCATGTATGAAACTTCCTTTATCTTCAAAGCACCTTCTAAGCAAGTGGCATTTTGGAAACCACGACCCATAATCAATAGACTTTTTTCTTTATTAAGATCATTTTTAGCAAGTTGTTTTAGTTCATTGTCGATACTTAGAACTTGTTTAATATATTCTGGCAGTTTCTTAAGTTCATCAATAATATCATTTCGTCTCTGTGTCATGGATGTACGATCTTCGCTCAGTTGAATAGCCATCATCACTAAAGCAATAAATTGAGAAGTATATGCCTAGTTAAATAAAATTATATATAAAAAAAGTTAGTAATATCATAATTTTATTATAGAGTTAAATGTTTATATACCTTAGTAGATGCAACACCAATTTCAGGACCAGCATTAATATGGACACCACAATGAGTTTCACGCGAGATTGTCGAACCAACAGTATTTGTTATACCAAGACAAAGAGCACCACGTTCGAGACAATATCGTAAAGCAAGTATGGTATCTGCTGTCTCTCCAGACTGTGATACAAACACACAAACATCATCTCTGAATATAGGAGTCTTTCTATCCAAAAAATCACTAGCTAGCTCCACAGAAACAGGAATCTCTGTTAATTCTTCGAAAATGGCCCGGGTCTAATGAAGATAGTGATTATATTATTAATATTTTATAGAAAAAAAACTATTAATTAAATATACTTACAGCCACACACGAATGGTAGCTTGTACCACAAGCACAAAATACTATACGTCTACATCTTCGAATTGTTGCCAAATATGCTTTGAGACCGCCAAGGGTAACTTTATGAGCATCAAAGTTGACACGACCACGCATAGTATTGACCACTGATTCAGGTTGTTCAAAAATTTCTTTCTGCATAAAATGATCAAAAGAACCTTTCATAATTTTGGCCAATTCTAACTCCAAAGTTTGGATGGAACGAACAGCTGATCCTGATTTTCCTTCATCACTTCTTAAACGGTGAATATGTAATTCTATTATTAAGAAAATGAAAAATTTAATATTGACATTTAAGTTCTATGCAATCAATAAATATATAATATTGATAAATAAGTAATAATACCTCCTTCACCAATGTGAGCAATATCATCGTCTTCAAGATAAAGGACACGCTTTGTATGTTCTACAACAGCGGAAGGATCAGACGCCAAGAAATATTCAATAGGTTGAGGAAGTCCATCTTCACTAAGAAAAGTACGCGACTGACTATGTCTGAGTTTTGGTACGCCATCTGTAGGAGGAGCCAGTAGACCTCCTGAGGAGTTTACTGGCTCTGGAATTTTTTCCTCTTTTTTCAAAATTTATAATAAATTAGATTGTGTAAAAAAATGAATAATTTTATATGATTAATTAGTTGTTTGTCTACCTGTACTAAATTCGACATCAACAAAATCTACTTTTAATTTTTTCTCAGTTTTAACACCAACCAAAAGAGGAGATCCACGTCGTGTGGCTACCATCTCTTGTGGATAATGAATACTCTTAAAGATCAAGGCAAATGCACCTTCCTAAAAAAATGAAGGGGTTTTTAATTTAAATTAATGAATTATATATAATAAGACAACATAAATAAGAATCTTACCAATTTTTTAACAACATCTTTGACAAGCGCGGTGAAACTTAAATCTTTATTAGGATCTCGAGTATCATACAAATACTTTGCGAATTTAGCAACAACTTCAGTATCAGTATCAGATTCAAAACGATAGCCTTTATTTTCAAGAAGGGTTTTTAATTCTTTATAATTGGTGATAATTCCATTGTGAACTACGGTGAATTCATTCTTGGGATCAGAGCGTTGAGGGTGTGAATTAGTCATTGAAGGTTGACCGTGAGTAGCCCAACGAGTATGAGCCATAGCACAATGATTAACAAACTCTTTTTCAAAGTCAACATTTTGTTCTGACACTAATTTTTTCAAAGCAGCAACTTTTCCAACTTGTTTGAAGAGAAGTATATCAGTTGATTCATCGCCGTCCACAGCCAAACCTGCCGAGTCATAACCACGATATTCTAGACGAGCCAACCCATTTATCAGGATATCAATAATCTTTCTTCTATCCTTAACATTAAGAAAATTAAGATATGCAAAAATTCCACACATTTTTTTTATGTAATAGATAGCTTAATTTTTACAGAACTGTTTTTTTATTGTCGTTTTTATACTGTTAAATAATTGCATTGATTATCGGGATGTATGGATAGAAATATCATGTGAAATTTGTAATGTAAACTTATTCAATGAACATCACGCACAAATACATAAATTAAAATTAATTTATACCCTAATAATTTATGTAAATATTTTTAGATTGTTAGTCACATGATAGCATAATAGAACTCAAGACTTTTTGAACACGTGGTTTAACTAGTCATTAAGTAACGATTTGAACCATTTCAGGCTAATTTAATCATTTATCTTATTTCGCCACATAGAATATCCCTCATTGACAAACGAAACCAAACTTATGTTTGCTCAACTGTTAACATTTGATTTGTCAAATAATAATGATAATCTGGCTCATCATCTATTTCATTCGTTCGAGATCTTCCAATAAAGTCAATCATTTTTGAACTGTATTTTCGGAATTGACATCTAACTTTCTGTATTTAGAAGTCAAAAAGAAAAAACTATTTTGTGGAAAATCTGTTTATTGTGGTTTGCAAATGATGTAAATCGCAGCTCGCCTATACAATCACTTGATTGTTGTCAGATTGCGTGTTATATCGATATATAATGATTTTTGGAAATAATATATATCGATATCTTTGGCCAAGAAATGTAATTTACAATCACGTATCGATGATTGTGCGATCAAAGGTAAATATGGGTATTATGGCGCACTACCAATATCTCATGTTCTACTGATCAGAATTGTACGATTTTGATACAAATCGATTCGTCTCAGTGAGAAGAATCGATTGGTAACAAAATTGTACAATTCCGATGAGATATTACCATTAAAATAATATTTAAAGTTGATAAGAGTATTATGGCGTGTATATTGTAGTGTACGATAATATCTTGTGAGCCATCGATCAGAATTGAGTGATTTTGGCTGATATTTCTCAAGATAATATTACCTAACCAAAATAAGCTGCGCAAACCAATTTTTAAAATTAACATAAAATACAAAATAACGAATAACTTTTGATAGATCAGTCTATTTTCGATTATAGGGCTCGGAACCGCGGGTCTATTATCCGGATATCCGTATGGTTAACCGGGTATCCGGATTATAAAATGCCTTGCGAATAGTACGTTATCCGTCAGTCTATAAACGGATAACCTAACGGATACCCGCATGTATCCACCGAATATTCGGATAATACAAGTCACTCTCGTTATAGTGAAGTCCTCGGGCTGTAAAATTTCTTCACTATATTGAGAGATTCACTATATCGAGAGCCTTTTATTATAGTAATAGTAATTCTGTTCTAAAAAAATTCTTCACTATAGCCAATCTTCACTATATCGAGAGTTCACTATAACGAGAGTGACTTGTATACAGATAATTACGGTAAACAATTCAGATGATGACTCACAACATCCATCCTACTGCCCTATATCAGTATGTATAATATGATCGATCATATAAAGATTTAAAATAAATCAATAACGTTGCTGTAATTTTTTTTTAAATATAACTTATATTTAGTTTTACAGAGAAGAACTAGTTTATAGACACCACATCATAAATTAATGCATAAGAGTGAAAACTTGTAAATGTGTTATCACTCTCAAGCACACAAATCATATGTACTGTTATCATTCAAGTTCCTACAGTGCGGAACAGCATAAAACATCCAATCTATACATATAGGCGCCAATTTTGGGTGCTTATATAATCAATTCTGATTGGCTAATTTTTGTATAATTAATTTTAATTGGTTAAAAATCTATATATGTTTTCTTTTTTTTTATATTAGACGCCAATTTTTTGAACTCATAAACTTTAATCCTTTATAACTTCTTCAAAACAAAAAATAAAAAAATCCTCTGACAGAAATGTAGTTTATCTAAAAATCTATCAATTTGTTTGAGGGTTTTTTGATTTAGCTTGTTTTAAAAAAGTTATAACACTTTAAAGTTTTTTTAATAAACATTGGATGTTTCATGCTGTCCCGCACTATATTAAGTCGAATTTGTTATGATTAGAGTTGTTAATGGAGTATTCTAATAAAATGTTGTATTTTTTTATAGAGATGCCTATTTTCACTATGGTATTTTGCTATTTTCACTATGGTATTTTGCTATTTCTACTATTGTATTTTGCTATTTCCACTATTGTTATACAAAATTTCTATTTTTAGTATTTAAGATAGTGATTAATATTCACACCCCCTATTTTTGATATTCATACTTCTCTCAAAAATCAAAAATTTTAAAACTTGAGTATTAATATATATTTTACTTAGTTAGTAATTAATATATATATAATTTGCTGATAATTAACTTTGGGCTTTTAAATAAAGTTGTTTTCTGGTTCAAAAAAATGCTAGTTTTTTAAGATAAGTTTTATTAGTTTCTTAGTAAAATTTTTCACTACAATAAAAAAATGTTTCAAAACATATATAAAGAAAACAAAGTTAAAAAAAGATTATCAAACAAAAAATTGTAATTTGCACAGAATTTTATTATTACAACTAACTTTGGGCTTTTAAATAAAGTTGTTCTTTGGCTCAAAAAAATACTAGTTTTTTAAAATAAGTTTTATTAGTTTCTTAATAAAATTTTTCACTATAATAAAAAAACTTTTCAAAATGTATGTAAAGAAAAATGAATAGTTTGTGTAATAGTAAATTTGCTGATTCTTATGTTCTCTTCTTTGACTTGGAATCCACTGGGCCGATTTTGATAAAAATGAGCTCTACAACTTTTAACTAGGAACCAAAAAGATTTACTTATCAGTTTTAGAGTTAAAATTATAGTAAATTTATAATATAATATATAAAATACTAAAAATAGAAAATTTTGTATAACCATAGTGAAAATAGCAAAATACCATTATGAAAATAAATATCTCCTAAATTTACTATAATTTTAACTCTAAAACTAATAAATAAACCTTCTTTGGTTCCTAGAGCTATACAAAATTATATACTTGGTTTTCATATCATAGGAAAGTAGTCATTAATACAAGTATGTAGCTTTTTTTTTATAATAAAATTTTTTTATTAAAGCTTATTATCCCATGATTCAAATACCCAATATGGGCTTTTTATATTATTTGTTAATATTAACAATACTAAATCTTGTTTATACATGGCAATAATATAATATTTATTCTAGTATTAATATTACTATAAATGGCTAAATACAAGACCCAGTTTAAACTCTTTAATATGCACAAGTATAGTATACAACTAAGCATGTGGGCCGATTTGAGTAATTCATAAGTAGTGCTTATTTTTTTAAACTTTAAAACTAAATAACTTCTGATCTACTGGTCCGTTTTAGATGATTTTACTACCAAAATGTTCGTCTCTTTGAGGCGATTCCAACAAGCCCAAAATCATTAAAATCCAATCACAGAAACATGAGAAAATGCGCTGTCAAATAGGTGATGCACCTTTAAGGTTGGACAATTGGTTAGACCTAGGTCTAACCAATTGTCCAACTTTAGAGGTGCATTACCTATTTGACAGCGCATTTTTTCATGTTTCTGTGATTTGATTTTAATGATTTTGGGCTTGTTGGAATCGCCTCAAAGAGACGAACATTTTGGTAGTAAAATCATCTAAAACGGACCAGTAGATCAGAAGTTATTTAGTTTTAAAGTTTAAAAAAATAAGCACTACTTATAAATTACTCAAATTGGCCTATATGGAGTTTATACTATATAGTGCAAAAAAATACACTTTGTGTTTATAACAGGCTATTTAAATTCTTAAAAAGACTATATTTAATTAAAGTCTTTATAGCATAACTAGGATTTCTTAAAGTTGAATCGAATTTGATCAAATTGAATAAACCTTTGATTTGAATTTAATTTGATTAAATCAAATCAAATCTAATCAAATTTATTTGTAATTTTTAAAAAATTTTAAAATTTTGGTTGGGTTTCAAAATTTTTAATTTACGCAAAATTTTACTAAGTTAATTGATTTTCTGTATTAAATAAAACATGTTCTTTTAATCAAAATAGCTCTAGTTTTATTGAATAATAAAGGCAGTTGTCTTAATAAAATTTTGTATAAATAGCTATCAAATTATATATAAGGATGAAATTATTTCGGATTCTAAAACCCGAAATTAAAATTTGAAGACAAAATTGGTTTTGACCTATTTTATTTGAAAGACGAAATGATTTAATACTTTTTTTGAATAAACAAAATTATAAAGAACATATTTATATAAATTTTATTTGTTCTTCTTTATAAAAAATTTTAATTTTCTTTAATAAAGACGAAGTAGGCCTTTTTTAAAAATTAATTTCGGTGGCATTACTACCGGTATATCAAATCTATAGTTTCAATAAAAATTTTCAAATATTTGTTGAATTGAATTGAATATTTTGTCAATTTGAATTTATGGGCCGGTGCAAAAAGATTTGTACCTCAAATAGCTCTGATTAAAATATTTTTTGTACAAATTTATTTTTATTTTTTTTAATTTAATATACTTATTAGGTTACCGGATTGATAAAAATCTATTTTATTTGATACTAAAAATTTTTAATAATTAATCAAGAAAAAAAATTTTTCTTTAGTATCAAAATTATGAAACTTTTTGAGAGACAAATCTTTCTGTACTGGCCCATAATTTGATTTGAAATTTTTGTATTTGAATTTGATTTGAGATCAATTTTGATCAAATTAAATTGAATTGAATTAAAATGCGAAACTATAAGCATAACTATATATAAGGACTAGTATTTTGTATAGATCGGATCGAGCAAATATTTTTTAAGATCCAAAAACCAAATCAGATCCATGTTCAGATCCAAATTCGAAGCCAAAGATCAGATCCAGATTTGGATCTGATATAGTTACACAACTAACACAATATAATTAGTTAATATTATAACCCATTTAAGATCTATTAATCAGGTAAATACGTGCAGTCACTTACAGGAGGTATAAAGAACATTTATCGTTATTAATTTATATGTAATTATTTAATCCATTAAAATTATTTACAAAAATACTTCATTATTACTACAATTAATTCACCCGTGTTATAAATTAGCACAACAAATCAAGATTATTAATACTTATTAATTATTAAAATACATAAAATCATTTCATTTGTATTAATTTAATTGCTAAGTATTAAAGTTATTATAGCAAGTTTGCAAATTCATAAAATTTATCATTACGATTTATATTACAGCAGATTTGAAAATTAGTGGGACACTTGAAGAATTTTTCTTGTTTTTGAAACCTTTCGGTTTGTCTTATGAATCATCTAACTTTTCGGAAACCATATTATAGTTTTTAGAACTTCAGTTTGATAATGGTGATGCGATTCCAAAGAGTTAGATGATTCAAAAGACAAAACCAGAAGGTTTCAAAAACAAGAAAATTTTTCAGATGTCTTACTAATTTTCAAATCAGCTGTAACCAATCAGAGTTTACAATGTACAACAAATAGCGTGAACAGATCCAAATGAATTTTCAGATTGGATCCTCTGGATCTGGCAGATCTTATAAATCATAGATCCAATTTGATTCGAATCACTGAATTCAGGTCAGATTCGGATCTCAGATTGGATCTTGCAAAACACTAATGAGGACAAAATTATTTCAGGCTTGAAAACCTGAATTAAAATTTGACCTGAAATTGTTTTTGACCTATTTTACTTAAACCTTGAAATTTTTTGATACTTTTTTTAAATAGATAAAATTATAAAAAATATAAATATACATCAACTTACTCTAATCTGAACTGCTAGGACTGCTTTTTTTTACTATATAAAAATTTGAAAAGTTCAGTTTTCAAAAAGTTATATATAGCTTATCTGAACTTTATAATAAAATTTACAAATATTCTAGAAGATTTTGTTCAGTTTAGAGAGAGTTTAATAGTGTTCAGTTTAGAGGGTTCAGATTAAAGAGAGGCGACTATATAAATTTTATTTGCTCTTCTTTATAAAAAATTTTAATTTGCTCTAATGATCCCAAAATAGAACTTTTTTAAAAATCAATTTCAGTGGCATCATTAAAAGCACTAACATTTATTACCTAATATCCATTTACTATAGAGACTTAACCCACTCCAGGTAATATTTTCATCAAATTTTAATTGGCTAAAATTTTTATATGAGGTAAGATTTAGCTAGGACTCCGAAGAACTCTGATACAAATCAGTTCTAAGTTTGTATAATTTTAGCAGTATATTAGCCAAATAAATGTATAAAATAAAGCAAAATTTAAAAAATTTACTATATAAAAATGCAACCTTTGATGAATTTCTATGCAAATTTTCCTTTTTTAGGGGTCATCTAAAGCCATGTACCCACATAACATTTTCATGTAAATCAACTAAACGGAGTCGCGAAATTTTGTTTATACGGATCAGCCTGAAGAAGTCAAAAAACAAAAAAAACGCAAGAACATAAAAACGGCATTCTAAACCTACCTTGGGCCATTAATAAAAAATGTCGGGAAGGTAATTTTACCTATATTGGTCCTAACCCAACCCCGACCCTAATGCTAAACAGTCTCTGATACGAATTTTAACTAAAATTTCGAAAAATCACGTGGGTACATGGCTTTAGCCATCCCCCTTTTTTAGAAATATATGAATTGTATCAGAGTTCTTCGCGGTCCTATTTAGCTTGACTCTCCACTTTCAAAAATATTATCTAATAAATGTTGGCGCCCTAAGCATAATACTTAAAATAAGCATGCTATGTTGTTTTTATCACTATTTTGTTATATATTATTAATTATAGTATTATTTGGTGGCATTTCAAATTTTTGTCGATTTTATATTGCACTTCTAATAAAGATCATAAATTACAATAGATAAAATTAATTATTTTTTTTATTTTTAATAAAGAATCTTCATTCGCATTAAATTTGATCTTTGTAAATTAGCCAATCATATAAATATCATCCTATGAAGCATATCTGCTTTGTCAGATAATTATTGAATAGAGAATTTTTATTGGCTAACAATAATAAAAAAAAATTTTCCAACTCCCACTTTGTCGACATGGATGGGATATAAAAACCAATTATATAAATTTATATGGTCTAGTTAAAGTTGTAGAGCTTATTTTTCTGATTCTAATAGTAGTTAAATCATCAAAATCAGTCTAGTGGATCCCAAGATTCTTGGAATCAAAGAAGAAAACATAAGGATCAGCAAATTCACTATTATACAAAGTATTTATTTTTTTTTTTATATACAGTTTGAAAAGTTTTTTTATCGCAGTGAAAAATTTTACTAAAAAACAAATAAAACTCATCTTAAAAACTAGTATTTTTTTGAGCCAAAGAACAATTTTATTTAAAAGCCCATAGTTAATTTGATAATAAAATTCTGTACAAATTATGATTTTTTGTTTGACAGTTTTTTTTCTAACTTTATTTTTTTTAAATATGTTTTGAACATTTTTTATCGTAGTGAAAAATTTATTAAGAAATAATAAGAAAATAATAAACATATTTTAAAGAGTATTGCTAATCTTAACAGGCTGTGAAATTCATAGGCCTGCATCTGCCAATCAAAATTGCAGAATTAGCATAATCTGCAAATTTTCTTTGTATAACAAAAACAAAGTTTTTTTATGAAAAAATCAAAAAATTACTTGTACGCAAAATCTAGTTTATGAAACTACTTCTTTTTATGCGAAAAAAAATTTCTTGCTAAATTTTACTATAAAAGTTGCTATTTTTATAACCCTAACCCTTAATCCTAACTCTAACTTTAATAGGAAACTTTTTAAAACGGGGCCGTGAATTTCACAGCCTGTAAATCGAAGTAATTTTCTTTTAAAAAACTAGTATTTTAACCTGCAGGCTGATAGCGTAAGTAGTTATGCTCTCAGGTTGCCAAACATAAGGTCACCGATTCAACCTTTACTAGCAGACAAAGAAAAACTATACTTAATTATGAGATGGATGGGCTAAATGACCATGTTTGGTTAATATAACCATATTAATGCACAGTTTGTACTAAATAAGGAAAAGTGAATACAACTAGTAAAATTTTGGTTGAATAATGAATACTTCCAGTGGAATTCCAATTGAATAAAAAGAATACTTCTGGTAGAATTCCGGTTGAATAGAAATTGATATAAAAGGCAAGTAGTACCAATTTAATAAAAGAAAAGGATCTCAGATAAACTCAGGATAACCTAGTACTATACACCCGAAACGGAAGGTGACCAAAAACTTCAGAAAGAATGAATGGAAGAAAGTACTGAGTGCCCCTCAGAACGAACGACTACGAAACCAAACAGAAGCTAAAAACCAATAAACACTACTGGCAAGCTGGGTAACTAAATGAGAAAGATTCGAGTAACTGAGTATAGAATTAGATAGTACAACTAGCCTAGTATTGTAATAGAAAAGTAAAATATAATAAGAAAATATAAAACCGTAAATAAAATTCGCCAATAGCAACCCCGAGTAAAAACTCCAGGGAAATTTCAAAAAAAACAAGTATTTTTTGAGTCAAAGAACAACTTTATTAAGAACCCAAAATCAATTGTAATAATAAAATTTTGCACAAATCACAATTTTTCATTTGACAGATTTTTATATATTGTATAATAGTAAATTTGCTAATCCTTATGTTCTTTTCTTTGATCCCAAGTATTTTGGGATTCACTAGGCTGATTTTGATGATTCAACTACTATTAGAATTAAAAAAATAAGCTTTACAACTTTCAATTAGGGGCCAAAGAAAGTTTACTTATTAGGTTTTAAAGTTAGGGTTAGGATTAGAATTAGAATTAAAGTTAGAATTAAAGTTAAAGAGAATTCTAAAAATAGTAATTTTTGTGCAACTATAGTAGAAATAGCAAAATACTATAATAGAAATAGTAGCCCCCTTTTTTATATTGAAATTTATAACAAAATGCAAAAATACAGAAATTTATATACCTGAACAAGAACTACAAGAAATAATGCTAAAAAATTAACTTTGATATAAAGTTATTGAAATACATAGTGAATTAATAAAAAAACAAGATTAGTACAAATAGCAAAATTTTATTAGTAAGAAAAAAGAAAATGCAGGCTACTAGACTATAAATAATTATACAGTATATTTAAATATTATACTAATTTTATTTAATTTTACTTTTTTTAAAAAAATCAAAATACTTTGTTTTTATTATTTGCCTGCCAACTTTCTAATAAAAAATTTATAATATTACACTATATTAAAAATTTCAATATTGATTTTCCTATGATTTGATCCAAAAATACAATCAAAATTTTTTCATATTAATCAAATTCTAAGTTAAAATATAATTATTATTATACGGAATTTTCTATTTGTTGGATTTTGCATTTACCAACTATTTTGCATTTACCAACTGTTATCCGGCATTTGAAATTTTATGATTTTTATGCACATGAGTTACACATGTTATCCGGAATATTTTAAATCCGTTCCAGATTTAAAATATATTCGGACAACTTGTGTAAATCACATGCATAAAAATTTAAAATCTCAAACACCGGTCAACAGTTGGTATGCAAAACCATCAAATATAAATGCCATATAATCCAGTTATTCAAGCACGAAGTACTTATAACTATGGTACAATAGTGTTCTAATACTAGTAAAGCGCTATCGCGCTTTACTAGCATTAGAACACTATTGTACCTTACCGTTATTTGCCATATGATTTGACTGGTTGAATTTTAAGCACCTTCGGTGCTTAAAATCGACCAATCAAATAGCATACAGCAAATAACTCAGTTATTTGGCACTTCGTGCTGAATATTTTTTTTTAAGCTTAACCCCAGCACTCTTATCGCGCAAACCCACCATTTGAGCTACCTCCACTATGTACCCATCTCAGATAAGCCGTTCGGCTTGCCTTACACCGCCCAGACGACCTCCCGGGTCCCTGTATCCCGTAGTGTTTCAGTTATCGTCGACGGAGCTTCAGCTGCTCGGAAAGTTCACTATGTAAGGCTTATTCGGCTTGTCCTTAGCCGCCCAAATGTTGTGGTTGCACCGCATTATTATACTTCCAGCAGGGATAGTCGATCTTCCTCGATTCTCTACCCTGTTGGTACGTTACATTACACAGAAAACGCCGCCACAAGTTCATGAAGTATCTGTGGCCTCTCACTATGTCTTGTGACTTCGGTTATTTCCAAATCGGGTTCTGACTATCAAATTCAAATGCCGCCAAGCGGAATTGAACCGGCAACCTTCGAATGGAGACCTGGGAGCATAACCGCTATGCTATTGACCCGCAGGTCTACTTCGTGCCGAATAACTATTAATTATTTTTGTATTTTATATAAGTTTTTTAGTATTTACCGGTACTATAAATTAAAAAAAATTTGATTAAATAAATTTTACTTAAATTTTTAAGTAATTCTAATTTATAAAATTTATTAATATATTAAAATAATTTAAATTTAAAATTTTAAAAAATCAATTTAGTTTTTTAATATAAAATTTACTAGTAATTTATTAATAAAAAAAAACTAAAAAAAGCCAATTTTTAAAAATTCTAAAAAATCCAAAAATTTATTTAGACCTACAGTACTAAATTTAAATATATATTGTTCTATATATATAACTTAAATACTTTATATAAATATTTAATAACTTATTAATTTGTTAAATTAATAGATAGCCATTATTTTACAAAATGTCAATATAGTACATTTAGGGTTGGAAATTATACCGTATAATAAAATTTGGTATAAATACCAGGTTATTATACAGTATAATTACCGTATAATAACGGTATATATAGGTATAAGTTATATTAAAACCGGTCACGTGACTGTATGATTTTTAATTATCATTATTGATAAAAATTTAAAAATTTTTATTGGCTGATTTTGTTACACAATTTTAATATACCAATTATACGGTAATTATACCATTTTTTTTATACGGTATCGTATAATTGGCCATCCCTAAGTACATTGAACTACCGATAAATCCAATCTATTTGAAATAACGCACACCTGCACGTTAATTAATTGACTCATGTGCGTTATTTCGAAATAAGGCATTTCGGAATGCGCATTTATGGAAAGTAATCTACATCAAATGATGTGCACTTCTGCACTTATACGAAGAAAGTGCATGTGAAGTGCACTCATAGAGGATGCAATTATACTGTTTATCATTTTCTAACAATAAATACATGCTGCATTAGGATTCGCGCTAATTCGTAACGGCCATGGGCACTAATTCGAGACCATGTCAGCTATTTTTGAAGGACTCGAATCTGGCACCCAAAAGCGTGAACCTTCACTGTAGTACAGTAGTAGTATACCATATAAACAAATATATAACACGTGAAAAAAATTGGGTTTGCTTTGAAATAGCGCACATGCGCGTACTCAAAATCGCGCCAGGCGTGCGTTATTTCGCGGTAATACGGTATATAAAATTAAAATAAAGCTTTTATTAAAGTTGGTTTGGTACTTTAAAATATCTGTCTTAGAGTTAAATCTTTATTTAAAAAAATTTTTTTATTAACTTTTTTCTATATAACTTACTGTATATATTACTAATAAATTTACTATAAAACATGCTCAGCAAGTCTAAAGCTAATATTCAAAAAAAAATAATAAAAAATAAAAATAAAAAAATAAAATAAAAAATAAAAAAAATTTTAAATAAATAATAAAGTTATTAAATATGAAGCATCCAATAATAAGAATTATCTGATATTTTAAAATAATATGGCTTACAAATAACTTATTTTTGCAATTGTTTTTAATGTAAAAACAATAACCAAAGTTTTTTTTAGCTGCCAGTAATCATAATTGAAAAATAATTGAAAAAAAATTGTAATTTTAATAATAATAAACAATAAAATTTAAATAAACTAAGTAAAAAAATACTAATTAATTTATACTTTGAATATATATCAGTATTTAACTTTTAGTATTAACTTTTTTCTAAGCGGGCGACTTCGTCGCCCGTCATATGTGCAATTGCTAGTTAATAAACATAAATAATTAAATTATAATTTTGGTTTCCAGTTTTTAATCTCCAAATAATTGATTGCCTCGACATACATTTCTTCTTTTAGATTTCCATAAATAGCACCTGCACTTGCACGTTTTGACCATTTAAGAGCCAACTCTTTTGCTTTAGGTAATACATCATTTTCAGATGCAATTATATCTACCAATCCCTGGTCTAATGCATCCGGACCAGTAAATTTATGGGCTTGTATCATACAGTCACGATAAGTTTTTGGAGTCATTTTAATTCTAATTATCGCGGCCATACCAGGATGGGGCGAATAAGGAATTTCAATTTCGTTCTAATGAGGGAAATAAATTAGGGAAGATTAATAAGTGTTTGGATGGTTTATTTGAGATAATATATATATATATATATGTACAGTATTTAAGGAATTGAAATTACCATGCACATGTAACCTCTATCAGCACGCATAACACGATAATCTAGAAATTGGGATATTAACAAATTATTTAAAGTTCAAATATTTTAAATATTTTAAATAAATCTCACCATGTGCCAGAGCCAACATGAAACCTCCAGCAAAAGCGTGTCCATTGATTGCAGCGACGGTCGGAATTGGAAAAGTCAAAACTCTTACGAGCAATTTTAAATAATAATTATCAAAAAAACCGGGAGTACTTAATGCATGCTCTAAATCTAAACCATTGCTATAAAACTTTCCTTCACCGATCGTAATAAGGGCAGCACGTTCAGAATTTTCATGCTTAATAATGTTTTCAATTTCATCCAAGATAGCGTTTATTTCATTGATAAAATTTGTGGTGAAACGGTTTTCACCATTTTTCATTGATAAAATAAATAATGGGCCTTCTCGAGTAAGGGTTACTTGTTGATTGGACATTACGAATGTTATGAAAGTTGCGGCAAACCTGTAGTCTGTATAAAAGAATTTTTGAAATGTCAGATCGACCAGTTTAGTTATCATAAAGGTAAAAAAAATACCCATTTTAAAATCCATACCGTATGGAGATGGGCAAAAGTGCACGAGTAGTGCACGCATGGTGCACGCATGTTATGTTGGGGTGTTCGATGTACTATGTAAATCAAAACTATGTATGGTCATATAGTAAAGTTTATTAATGAATAACAAGAAATGCAACGCGCAAATGCAGTGAGTTAGATAGTGGTATGTAAATAATGATTGGAGTGTAGATCATAGTGTCGAGAGATAGTATTTGATGTAGATTGTAACTAATATATACTTTAATTAATAAAGAATTATAACAAGAACATATTTGTAAAAAAAAATAAAAATAAAAAAAAAAACAAAATAAAAATTATTAATATTAAAATAAGTAAGGTTTACCATCCAAGCACAAAATAATGCCCACCTGCATATTATTTTGAAATAAAGGTGATTTTTTAAATTATAACTCTTTATTTATAATAATATTTGAAAATGCTTCGAAACTAGGTTTGGTACCAAGTAAACCTACCATATGTTTCCGAAAATAAGCTACCTTTTTGGCCAAAAGTTACACAAAAATCATAAAATAGCTTATTTTCAAAATTTTGATTTTTTTGAAAAATTGAAAAATGGACTAATAAAAAGTTGTTCAAATGACGCCAAAATTTTACCATAGGTGTATTTTGATGACCTGAACAACTTTACTTAATGCCACTTTGAGATTTACTTAGTAAATTTTAGACTTTTATATATAGCAACTGCTAACAGTTTTTTTAAGATTTTTTAAAAAAATCAGGTTATTTTTGGATGTAGCTTATTTTCGGAAACATACGGTAATAAGGTGCGTGTTAATTCGAGACGCTCATGGGCGTTAATTTGAGACTGCATATGCTATTTTAGGGGGTTTCGATTTTCAGAATAACGCCCATGAGCGTTATTTCGCGCTTATACGGTGGTTATTTTAATTTCGCCAAATTATCTTTCTACCTTATATTATTTAAAATTTATTGTTATACTGAAGTTTCACTAAAATTAGTTTAATTGATGAAAATCAATGAAGACTCATGTATGTACAAAATTCCACAAATTCTTTACTATATTATTTACTAATGCTAAGGTCCTTAAATTTCTATCAATGACTATCGCATGTGCTCTCAAAAGTCATATACTGACAAAATAATAGTATTGGTGCTAGATAATTAGTTGGGCTGGGCTTCAGATAAACTCTCCCAAGAAGTAAATTACCTTGATATCATAGAATATCGTTCAATGACGAACTTAATATCTAAAAATTTATTTAAATCAACAGGTGGATTATTATACTTGTCCATTTCAAAATAAATTGTTCCACGAGCTCTTATCGTACTAATAATTGATGTTTTACGCGCATACGCCCATTTTTTGACAATTTGGCTCAAGGTTACTTATATAATTACAGTTATTTGCTTGATTTAAGTTGAAAGGGAATTTATAAGTTAGTCGAGCACTATAGCACAATTTAAAATCGGCGAGTGTTTCTCAATTTTTTTTAATGTTTGTCTGATCTGATTATCCAACGCCTCATTATTTGGATCGATTTCTACTGCCTTATGGAAATCGCTAAGTGATTTTTCATACTTGCCCATTTTATCATAAATCATTCCACGATTCATTAATGCATTTACATTCTTTGGTTCAATTTCTATTGACTTACTGAAATCTGCAAGTGATTGTTTATATTTTTTCATTTTATAATAAGTTATTCCACGCTTATTTAATGTGAGAGCATTAATTGGTTCTATTTCTAATAATTTATTTAAATCCACAAGTGATTCCTTATATCTTTCCATCTCCTGATAAGCCAATCCACGGTTATACAGTGTGTAGTATTATCTGGATCGATTTTTAATGATTTATTTAAATCTGCAAGTGATTCCTTATGTCTGCCCATTTCGCAATAAGTGTTTCCACGATTATTTAACGTGAGCGCATTATTTGGCTCGATTTCTATTGATTTGTTGAAATCTGCAAGTGATTCATCATATCTTTTCATCCCGTCAATCCACGATTATTTAATGTGAGCGCATTATATGGCTCGATTTCTAATGATTTATTTAAATCTGCAAGTGATTCTTCGTATCTTTCCATCTCTTGATATGTCAATCCACGATTACTAAATGTCGTGGCATTGTTTGGATTGATTTCTAATGATTTATTTAAATCTGCAAGTGAGTCCTTATATTTGCCTAGGTATCGATATGTTATTCCACGATTATTCAATGTAATTGCATTATTTGGGTCAATTGCTAATGATTTATTAAAATATTCAAGTGATTCTTCGTATCCACCCATATGTTGACTCTCTAATCCATGATTATTAAATTTCGTAGCATCGCTCGTTAGTGAATCTTCGTAATTGACAATATCACTTAAATCAATAAGTGATTTTTCGTATAAATAATATGTTGAAGCATCATTTTGATCGGTTCTTAATAATTTCTCTAAACCTGCAAATGATTCTTCAAATTCTCCAAATTCTCTCATCAATTCACTAGTCTGTGAAGTACATGGAATCTGAGTGATGTCGACCTCAATTTGACTATTACTGCTAATTAAAGAGTTTAAATCCAAAAAACTTCTTGAATAGTTGGACGTCTATCAGGATTAGCATGCCAACATTCTATTATTTAAAAAGAAAGACGTCTATCAGGATTAGCATGCCAACATTCTTTTATTTAAAAAGAAAAAAAATTAACTCTATTTCATGGATTTAAAAATAACAAAAAATTTTTCGTACCTTTATAAATCTTGGCATATGCTGATGGGGTTCCTTCAATTACTTTTTCTCGCTCGCCTTCCATAATATCAACAATCAATGAATATTCATCTTTATTCTTAAAGGGAGGATAACCACTAGATATTTCCCAAATAAGGACGCCAACGCTATATATATATCTGATTTTTTATTAAATATAAATTTTTCTTGTTCGTTCCGTTTTCTTTTTCTTGAAAAACTTTGTGTATCTATATATGGAATAACTCCGCGAATATGTGAATTTGAGCTGGTAATCTCATCTAATCTTTTTGAGAGTCCAAAGTCCGCAAGTTTAATACTTTTTTGATGAACAAGCATATTATTTGAATGCTATTTAAATATTATATTTAGAATATAAAGTTAGATTAATATACAATATTTATCCGAAGAATTATACTTTGCTCCAAACAATAAAACCGTGTGTAATCTTTTATAAAAGTGATGCCAAAAAGTTTATCACCGCAATATTTACCACTATTCGCAATATGAACAGTAAAATCGTTTGATTTAATCCAATAAACTATGGTGATAAACTCTGATTAATTTTTTTTATAGTTATATTGCGAAAGTTACCAGATCACGATGCACAATTTCTTCAGCATGCAAACATTTAATTGCGTCGGCTATCTTCTTGGAGAAATTAATTTTATCGTCCCAGGAGAGACGTCTAAAGTTATTTTTTAAAATAAGATCCTAAGGTTCCACTATCAGCATATTCAAGAACAAGCATGTAATTCGTAAGGCTCGAGTTTGTCTTATCTGTAAAATTATATAAATAAGGTTAATATATTTAGTATGTTGTACGCCAAAAATAAACATAGTACATAACAAGATCGTCCAGCACGAATTCATTGTTGATCACCCAATAAAAAACTTATGAAATCCAAACATAAATTTAACTTTGGGTTTTAAATGCACTATCAGATATGGAGGCTTTCCAGCCTTACTCGCACATAGAAATCCGAATTTCAAACGTAAAGTTGACTGTATTAATGACGATAATAGTGCATAAAGTTTCGAAAAATACGATTTAAATTTTTACAAATGCAGAAATTAACTAAAAAGCAATAAAACTGTTGGCTTTCTTTATTAGCTTCAAAATGCACAAGTTTTTTTTTTTTAACGGTTACTCTCTTTTACATATAATTTTGATCCGAATTTTCAAGCTTATTGTCATAAGAATACTCTTTTTCTTTATCATTCATAAATTTAAAATTAATAACAACTCGTTATCAGGCATTGTGTAACGGATATTAATTTTGATCAAGAGTATACGTTTAAAAGTTTATTTGTATGTTTTTAAAGTTCTAAAGCAATTATTTTTTGATTAACGATTACGTGGTTTTATCGTATTATTATAATTCATATAGAAAATATTTAAAATATATCAACTACGTTTTTTTTCAAAAAAAAATTTACATTTATAAACACATTAGATAAAATTCAATTTATATTAAATTTTATTAAATTTATTACAGTATTCATCAAATAAATCGAAAATAATAAAAACTTTTTTACATGTAATTATAAACTTCTATGCACTAAACAAAATATACAAATAACGAATTTAATAAAAGTTTTAGAGACACTTAGTTTCAGAGATTATTTCTCTTACTTATCCCAACCACCACGTAGAGGTGTGTCTCTTTGGTTGGGGAAAGTACAATAGAGTGTACGGTACTAACGGAGTCAAGTGTAGCACCTGTATCTTGAAAATTAGTTAGCACCGACTCATATTATACTCCAACCAAGTTCTCTCCCGCACTTCCCGTACTAGGAGCCGGTTGTTCTTCAACTAAGCTTGTTATTCAACAAGCTTGTTCTTGACTGAAGCTTGGCTCTTCTTAGATCGCTTTTGCAAAAACCTCTCTGACCAGGTTTTTTCTCTGCTTAAATCAAGGAAGACGCTTAACTGGCTCCTCATACGGAGCCAGTAGACCTTGAAACAGGGGAAGTTAAAAAAGCTGGACGTCATGGAGAGAAGATGAAGCGAACTAAAAGCGTGAAAATTAAAAAATTCGGTAAACACACTATATTTATGATGATCACGTTTGTTGTGACGTTTGTTATGATGATCACGACGTTTGTTATTATGATCACATTTGTTGTGATGATCACGTTACTCATCAATTTTTATTGGTGATCAGCGTGTCAATAACCAAACGATAGAGGCGGAAGGTAAGGCTTTATTGTGAATTGGTTTTTATTTAATCAAAAGGAAAAAAAGGTACACGTTTTATTCTTAATACTTTCAAACACATCTTACAAAGGAACAAATTCCACCTCTATTTATAAAACTTCGAAAGAAACAAAAAGAAAAGAATCGAAAAAAAACATCACGCCATATCTTCCACTTTTTTCAATTAATTGCCGATTTTGGCTACTTTCAATCATAGAAGTATGCACTCAATTTTACTTCCTCTGATTTTCATCATGAAAATTATGACACGCCTCACGCTATACCCGATTTGGCCTTACAGGTGAATCGTTATTAAAATCCCGACTTCAATAATTTTTCCTATTTTTGCCATATTTCTATCATTAGGACTAATTTGTTAAACAAAGGGCGCATATTCTTATTATTCTCTTGATGCTAGGGCCATCACGGTCTTGATCCAATCTCTTTGATATGATTTTCTTGTTGATTTCTTCGTGATTGTGAAGTATTTACCCGGGTCGAGGCTTAGGGTACGGGGCTTGGATATGGGACCGTGGGAACCTAGTAGGTGATGGGGTGCGGGAAGGAAAAATTTTTTTTCGAAAAAAACGTGACCAGTACGAGTGTCAAGGGAGCCGCTAAAAGTTGGTGTAGCAGAGTAGATACAATATTTGCACGGTAGAGGATTTCTGATTTAAGTATTTTTTTTTTTTAGCCACGACAAAATTGTGTCACTTTATTAGAAATATCTTCTAACTAATTCGGTTACTGCATAGTATGCAGATTGAGGTCTTTGCCCTTTTTTTAATCATCATTCATTTCGCTTCAACTAATTCGGGTTACTTTATTAGAAATATCCCCCTAGTTTGGTAATTGCATAGTATTTGCCCTTTTTTAATCATCATGCATATATATTCGCCTGTTATTCGACTAGCAAAAAAAATTTTGGAGCGCTATGCACCTGCGCTGCGCCTGAAGTGCTGCTTGCTCTTGTCTCCGGCGCTTTCGCTAGCGTTAGCGCTATGCTAGCACTACCTCCTTTTTACAATCGGTTGAAATTAGTGAAACCCAAAATTTCCTAAAGAGTTAAACCAGAGAATATCAATTACCAAACATGAGCGATGAGACCAACCCAAAATTTACATAAAAAGCAATCAAGTGTACCACAAAGCGCTAACGATTTCTTCTAAGCGCTAACTAAATTAAATATGTAACTTTTACCTTCTTTTCTGGTAACACCAAGTAGACGAATAATATTAGAATGTACATTTACTTTGCGATGTAGTTTAAGCTATGCATTCATATTTTATTATTATATATTAGTATGGATATAAATTTAATTATGACAAATTAATAATTACCTCATTGATAACTTCTTTAATAGTCACAATATTCTTCTTTTTAAACAATTTTAGTGCGACAGTAGCTTTACCATTCCCTAAAACGGCACGGTAAACATCACCATATCCTCCAGATCCTATGAGCTCAATGTCTCTGAAGCCAGAATATTCATAAAATTCAATAGATTCCTCAGTAAGACATTTTTGAATTAATTCTTCAGAACTATTCATAATCTAAAATTAGGGAATTTTATTATTTTGGCGCTTATACAAATATGAATCTAATACTTTTAATAAATGAAATAACATACTAGTAAATAACATAAATATACTAATTTTTAGTATAATATATACTTATATAACAAATTAATAAAATTTATAATTCATAATTTTTGTTAAAATTAAAGGATTATTTTACATTATATATGACGTTAGCGCCTTGGTTAAGGGCCATAGGATGACATTCGTATGGTTGGCTAATTTTGGGGGTCGCCTTTAAGCCAGGTCCATCACAAGATCTTTCAAAATGTCAATTTGCGATTTGCGATTTTAATAAAAAAAAAGATATCAGACATAGGACATATCCATTTGATTGCTGTCTATAAAAACATATGAATTTATAAACATTGAGCTGAAGATTCTTTTTAAACTTCTTAGGTATTAACTAATTGATGTGATCTTAGGAGTTATACTAAATTTTGATCGTACGTACGGTTAATGTAAACTTGCAAAATTCAATTTTTATATATAGCCCTTTTTAATGGTTAAGATTAGGGTAAGCGCTAGTATTGTCCTTTTTTCGACGAATTTTTTCTTTTATAAACCGTACGTACTATCATGATTTCTATACGCCCGTCCGAAATTATGTTTCCGTACCGTACTACTTTACTACTTTACTACATACTCGGTCATTTAATTCTTTGAAAGTGATATCTAATATCGAATACTTCTGTACTTTTTTTGATATTTATTAAATAGCAGTCAAAACTATATTTCAATATAATTAATATATATTATTGTAAAATGTCTAATTAATATTCTAAAAAATGCATCGATTGAAAAATTACAAATATAAGTATATAAAAATAGTACCCGTTAGCCACTATTAAATAGTGCCCAAGCCATACGATACTAATGATGGCCCAGAAGACGATAATAAATAAGGGGGAAAAAATATACTATTCTAAAATAAATATACGAAGTCTATTCTAATTTTAAAAAAATTCCCACCGAAAACGCGCATCAAGGTGAAACCCATCTTTTAGTAAGGGCAAACACACTTCTTGGATTAAAACCATCTTTTAGTAAGGGCAGACTCACTTCTTGGGTAGAATCACGCTAGAAACGCTAAAATAACAACCAAAACCCTGCCGAAAATTGGGTATAACAGATAATATAAATTAAATATTAAAAAAAATACAGACCTTTACTCCCTAAGGTTACGTACATACAAAAGCTTATATTGCACCGTGACCGTATCTTCGAAGGAATGTCAAAATGTTCCAACTTCACATGGCCATAAGCGTTTTTCCAAGAAACTTATACAGAAAGTTAATACAGTACTACAGTATATTTAATTCATATAGAAAAGCGATAGTGATAACCTACTAGTAAAACGATTTCGTTAAACCGGGACAATTGATAAAATTGATAAGTGTAGACACTGAAAAATTTTCACGTTTTTTTATAAATTCACGTTACACGTGATCAATCTAATGACGTTTTTGTATACTAACAGCTAATGTAGAAGTTAATCTCGTTATTTTGCATTTCTAACATTGATAAATTGCCCAATTTGTTAATCAGGACTCATGTCAATTTGCAGAAGTTAATCGCTGAGCACCTATTTCTGACATCAATAAATTGCCCAATTTGGTCAAAGTAGTCATTTCTAATATTTTTTTTATTGGTCAGTAAAACTTAGAATACCGGTAAATCTTTTTAATACTGTAAAAGTTATTCTTTAATTAATATTCTTCAATATATACCAAATTTTGCATCGTATGCAAATATATAATAATTGTTCATATCTGATATTGAAATATCACTAGTTTTATTTTAGAGCTAGACTCTGATTTCGCGAAATTACTCTAAAATTTGCGATTATGATTGTTATTACTGTATTAGACCAATCAAATCGCGTCATTACATAAACAATGACTGATAATACTGTAATAAAAGTATAAATTTAATCGCCATGGAATCATCTTCCGTTGAAAATAAACCTATTTTTTATGCACTGACAGTAATGGAACCATTCGCAGCATGCATAATTCATGGTCCGAAATGTTTAGAGAACCGTACTTATCCTCTTGATATTTCTTCCTTAATTGCAAAAAAGCGGTGCTAGCGTTTCTAATAAAGGTGTATGGATTGCGATTCATGTTTCATCCTCAAAAAGTTTAATTATTAAACTTCAATGCTGGGAACAATTACCATGTGCTGATGAATTGAAACAAAAAAATAATTTTGGTAAAATTATTGGTGTTGCTAGGTCTGTCAGTTTTTATTGGGTGTGATATTTGTACATGATTAATGATTAAGATTTTTAGCAAAAATCTGCTACCTAAACCTATTAAATGTCTGATTTATATAGGTTTATTGATTGTCTTGAAGCTGAAGATGTACCCGATGATAATGTTTGTAAAGGTGACGATGGTGGTAGTGGGAGTGAAAAAAAACAAAGGTATTGTTGGATTATTGATGAGGTTAAAACTTTGGAAAAACCAATCGAATGTAAAGGAAAATACTGGAATTTGGCAAGTTGATGATCAAATTGCGAAACAATTATATGAAGAAATCTCGTGTTTGACTTAGATTTGATTATTGAAAATGCTATACACTGTAAGTGTTTAATGATTAATATAATAAAAAAGGAACTTTTATATATCCGAAACTGATACAAAACCCGTCCACGAATGCATAAGTTATCGGTTTTGAGAGGGCTGACAGTATAATTTTACTGCTGAAATTTACGGTTAGGCGCAGTTATAGGCTAAAATAGGGATTATTATAAATTTTAGTTAGAACGTACGTATAAGGTTTTGAACACTTTTTTTATTTGAGTAATATATAAAATATTATAGTAATGAAAAATAAAAGATTAAATGCTATGACGAGACACGACGCAGCCGCAGCATATGCAGTACCACTACAGCGATGTTTGTCAAGATGTTTTGTTGATGGTGTTGCTTATAGTGTATAGAGGGCTGATAAGTGAAGATGATGTATATTATCCTGAAATTATAGATAAATCCAAAATTCTGAATACTCTTAAAGATTTTCACCGACTTCAAGTATTACCCCCCCCCAATTTAATAAATTAAATCATGACATTCCAAGCGATGTTATTGACATAGATGAAGCCAATAATACTAATAATACCAGCGAAAAGTAAAAACATAAACATTTGTAATATAGATAAAAAACCACTGAAAATATAAAAATTAATCATATAACTATTTAACTAAATCAACTATTCTTAAATTTACATGCGAGTAAATTTATATACATGGATTTAAATTCATTATGGTGAAATCATCAAGATTTATTCTTAACGATAATAGATTTGTAGTTTTGGATAAAATAATTTTTAATTGGTTAATCGCATATTCATAATAATACTAGTGGTAGATAATAGATCTCTTCTCTTGAACTGTTTTCAAGAAAGATTTTCCTGAAATTCTACTATTTTTCGCGTATTTGGTTCATGTGATTGGCTAATTGACGCCATCCGATTTGTTTTTTTGCTTTGATCCCATGATTTACAGATTTGGTTACGCGATGGTAAACACAACTGATCATGACCCGAGTCGGTATTATCTGGCCCGTGTCAGAACTCTACCCCGTGCCCCAACCCTACTAATTACACGTTCAAAAATCACGATTGCTAAACGTGTTTGCTAAAACGTGTTTGTAAGTTTCAACAATAAACACGTTGACAAAAAAAGATATAAACAATAAACACGTTGACAAAAAAAGATATAAACAAAATAAATACGTTGATGAAAAACAATAAGATCTGATATATAAGGGTCATCTTTTTTTCCTCTAACCTCATCATTCCCTATTTTTGCTTTTTGCTTTTTCCGTTTTTTTAACTTTTTATTTTTTATTTTTTATTTTACCCTATACCCATTTAATAGTCATCGTTTTTTCGGAGTATATTCAACGGTACGGTTTTCACTCTAACTCGAAGAGACTAACTTGAGTCAAAGCTAGATGAAATACTTCTCTGAAGTATTGATGATTCGAAGAACAACCTGCTCTTAAGCCGGGAACCGTGCCACGACTAGTACCGGTGGAAAGAGAGATGGGTTGGGGTTCGCCTTCCAAACCAAACAAGATACACCTCTTCGTGGTGGTTGGGACAAGTAGAAGCTATTGCTTTGAAACTAAGTTATCTTGAAATATTTTTTGTCGTTGTCTGTCGGGTGATTTCTGGGTTCGATTCCCAGCAACGATCATTACATTATTTTGTTCGCTCTATTATAAAGTTCTTGTTTAAGTTTATATATATTAATTTTAAAGATTATTATTTTTTAAAGTGAAGATTTTTTTAAATTGAACATTAAATGTAATATAAAAATAGAGTTGAATAGATTTCGAAAATATATACACCGTAAAATAAATATGTAATCAAAATCTTTGTATAATTTTTACGAGTAATAAAATATTGAATCGAATTTCACACTATTGAACTGGCAAAATTGAATCATAAATATTTAAAAAATTAATAAACTATTGATTATAATATTCTTTATAAAATACTTTGCGTTGTAAAACCAGTAAAATACTAAACTCATTGGAAGAACTTTTTTAAAATTAAGGGTGCTTTCAAATATCTAAAATTAATACTGTAGTATAAATTATTCGGATCGTTATCGCGATAAAAAACAAATACTGTAGCAGGTAGTATAATTATTCGGATCGTTATCGTGATAAAAAACAAAAAATGGTCAGACCATTTAATTTTTATCAGAGACAAAATTACCGTAAGGACACATGATAATAATCATGACGTATCTAATTACTTTATCAGTTATAATATAATCATTAAACATTTGAGATACGCTATAGGTTTTAACTGCATAAAATTTGCCTTATATTCAAGATTTTTATTAATTGGTAAAATTTTTTAGAAGGTTCCAATTCCAGACATGAATTAATTAATATTTTAACATAAAAATAAATTGCGATGAATAAAATAAAGTTCAATATATAATTTAGCTTTAAAAATTTTTATATAGAAACTAAATTTAGAATGGACATTTGGACGCGCCTAATTACTATCAGCTATTAAAATTCAGATATATAACAATATTCTGATTTTATAGTTGTAACATGCAAAAGGTACCAACTTATCCACTTGGGTGACTCGCCGGATCACAGTTTTTCAGTCGGGTTCAATCATTAGCAAAGTCAATTGTTACGCCAGAGCAGCTAAAATTACAACACTACCCACTACTGCAAGACAGCACATACGATTGCATGTTTTCTTTTGAAGTCGACTAGCACTGGGTCACATTACTTTCAATGCTATCTATAAGTATATAGG
>QKWP01001517.1:84804-129028 GCA_003550325.1 Gigaspora rosea
TTTCTTATCTTTAGAAACGCCTACTCCATTTTGGTAGCAGTTTCCAACACTTAATTGTCCGTTAAAATTTCCACCCTTTGCAGATTGCAAGTACCATTCAAATGCTTTTCTTTCATCTTTAGGAATACCGATTCCATGTTGGTAGCAATTTCCAACAAACAATTGCCCATTAGAATTTCCACTCTTGGCAGATTTAAAGCACCATTCAAATGCCCTTTCCTTATTCTTAGAAATGTCCAAACCACTTTGATAACAGTTTTCAGTATTGAACTGTTCATTAGAATTTTCGCCCTTGGTATTCTTCTTGCCAACCTTGTGAATTGAATTTAATTTGAACTCCCGTTTGTTATTCGGGCTTAAATTTCTATCAAACACTACAAAATTGGTATAATGTTTATGACAGAGTTGATCGTTCAAATGAAGTTCAGCTTTTGAATTAAGAGCAGCTGGACTTTGCACAGCTTTAGACAAAAGATTTGGAGTTAGTTTGCGAAACTTTTCTCTAAGATCATCCTTCCCACATATTGCACATGGTCCCATATTTTTACGTGATGAACCCCTCGGCATTGTTACTGGTAGAAGCAGGATCTTGAAAAATGGTTGCGGGATCTTTGAAATTAAGGTCTTGACAAGTATAAATATAAAATTGCAGACTATAGTATATTTAGAAAAAGTGGCGCAAGTTGTTTTTGCGTAACCCTATATTTACTATGTATTCAATAAAAACTAACCAATCAACGTTAGTTTCGCAATAATCACATTTATTGTGATCGGAGTCAAATCCGCCCATATGTAACAAATAAAAGTTAACATATTTTGATTTGTGAACAGCGATTTTCATATACACATATGGAAATCGGAGAATCTGGAAATTTTAGATTAGTAAAAAATTAAAATTCCGATTAGAACGGGTCTTGGAAATCCGTGAATTTCCCATGATATGGTGATCTGTGGCCGTTCACACCTTTTTGAAAACAGCTATTATCCAAAATTCGATTGAGAAAATTAACTATTCAAAGAATAATTTGCTCATTTGTACATAATTTCAATTCTAAAATCGAATACGAAATTAAATTGTATAATTGACATAACTGGATTATAACAACGTTCTAATCCAAATTTATCGAATTCGTGTGTGACCTAACAAAACACCATGAAATCATGAGATATATAAAGTATACGTGATGGATTTTTTCATATCATAATAGAAACGCGACTTTTTATGAATCATATATAATAAAGTTTTGTATTTTAAAAAACCATATAATACCGTTTTTGTAAAAGTTGACAAAGCGAAGCGAACAAAGGTAAGTTTTTAAGAACTTGAAGAAGACTATTAAAGTTTGTTGAATGACAAACCATTAAAAGGGATATTTTTACTTATCGGATATTATTCTTTGGCTTTTAGAAATGTCACCAGCACTTCCACCCGAAACTCTTCACCAAATATTCAAGGAACTTTTCTGCAATGATTTACGAAATTGTGTATTGGTTAATCATATATGGAGTTTAACTGCAATACAAATACTTTGGAAAAATCCATTTGCATTTCGATATAATGGACAAAAGAATTATCGTCATGTTACAGGAAAAGGAAAACGTATTGAATGGTATGAGGACAGTAAACGATCACTTGTTGATACATATATATGGTGCCTCAGTGATGAATCCAAGCATTCAATTATGGATTCAGGAATTGAAATACCTAATCGAATGATTAAAAGACGACCAATTTTCAATTATCCATCGATTTTAACAACAATTAACTTTATCTATCTCAGTGATGTTATTGGATTTTGGCTTCCAACCACTACAGTTTCAGATTTTTCATATTATGTGGTTTTTAAAGAATTATGCAAAATGTTTATGACGAGTTCACCTAGATTAAAGATACTCGAATTTAGTGATACCAAAGCAGCAGAACTTAAATATAGAAAGGTTAATATATTACCACTCATATGTTATGCACCTGGAGCAAATGATTTCTTTTCTAGAATTGTTAAAATTTCATGTAACGGTAATTTAATTTACAAATTATATAATAAATTATATATGATTTATTTTATTTTAATAATTATAAAATTATAATATGTATGTATGGTTTTTTTTTTTTATATACGCGTTAGCTATTCTTCAAAATGAAATTCTTTACGAATTGGCATTAGTTGCACAAAATATTGAGGAAATGAATCTACAAGATTGCAATAAAAATAAAGATGCAATGGCAAAATTTATTCAATCACAAACCAAATTACGAAAGATTGAAATTGAAATTAATGGGCCACCAACATTTTATTTGGCCATTCAACGAGCACTTGAAAGTAAAGCACCTTATCTTACACATTTATCAATTATTAATAAAGGATATTCATATGATTCATCTAGATATTCACTTTCATGGTTAGTTAAATGTGAAAAATTACAAGAATTAAAATTACATAGTAAAACAGGATTTTATGAAAATTCATATTTACATCAAGCATCATTGAAATCTTTTAAAAATTTAAAAAAATTAGAATTTGTTCTTAATAATCTTAATTTAGATCATATTTCAATGATTAGAAAAACAGAAAATCGATTAAGTAGATTGAAATTAATTTGGACAAGAGTTAATTCACCAGATATTAATCAACTTGTACCAATTTTATTTACTACAATCAATCAATCTTGTATAAATTTGATTGAATTAGAATTAACAATTTCACCGATATCATTAGGATTAATAATGAATTTATTAATTTGTTGTCAATTACTTGAAGAAGTTAGATTATATGATGGTAGAATAAGAATTTTGGGAGAAACAGAAATATTAGATATTTCAGAACATTTAATTGATTGGGGAAGAACGATACCAAGAAATTTACGAAAATTAATATTCAGGGGAGATTGGTCATTTACTTTTAATGCATTTCGAAATTTTATGGAAGATTGTGATATAAGATTATTTGATAAAAAACTTTTGTTCTTATTAGAAGCTTTTGATTCATGTTTAATTTCGAGATGGTTGGGAGTTGTACTTGATTGTTATATATCGAGTGGAAAGTTGAATAAAGACAGTGGATTTAGATTTGTTTAGTTAAAGTTTAGATATTTCGTTTATTAGATTTATTAGATTTTTATTAGAAGAATTATTGCAAAACTTTAAAAAATTGTAAAAAAAATTTTTTTGTTTACAATAATAAGTACATATTCGATATTCATGGTATGAAATTATGTAATTAAATTTTTTTTGCTTGATTACTCAATGTCGATTATTGATTACTTTTTTTATATTATAGTTATAGTTTTGTTGCAGTTGAAATTGTACTTAACTGTGAAATCACTTGGAATATATGTACTTACATATATATGTATATCTGTATATTCCCTTGATATATATTAACGATAATAATAAGATTGCAATAATCAATACCGATAGTTGTAAGAATATATAATAATTTATAATTAACAAAAATGATTACGGTAGATAAATTACACAAAATGTTTTTAAAATTTATTTCATAAATTAAACATCTTCCCAAAGCCAGAAAAAACCAGCACTATCAATATTTACACCATTTAACCAACATCTTCCAATAATTCCAAAGGCAGTCATAAACCCACAAAATTTCCAAACTTTATTAGCAACAAAATTTACCCTTCTGCCTTTATCAATTGGAATAGATTCACCTTCAATAAAAAATTCTTTACCACTATCATCAGTTAATGAACCATCTAAAATATAATATTTTGCATTATCTACATAATTTGTATCAACTTTTTCAACAAGATATTCAAAACCTTCTTCACTATGTTCAGCAACAACTTCAAGTTCCATAAAATTAAATTCACCGAGTAATAATTTTTCAATGGATGAAATTTCACTATCTGTAACTAAACCAGTCCAATATCTCTGAGGGTCTTTAGGCCAATCGTAATTATCATTTCGGAGGCACCATAAAATTTTATTTGAAGAATATACCTAAAAATATATATATATATATACATTTTATTTATTTTATTTACAATAATAAAACGATAATAATAATAATAATAATAATAACAATAATAATAATAATAATAATAATAATAATAATAATATTATTATTATTATTATTATTCAGATATAATAAATGAAAAAAACTTACATCAACCATATGAGTCCATTGTAACCATTTATCACATTTTCTTGAATCAAACATATTTGATTCAGGAATAATAGGTTTTCTTTCTTCACTAGCAAAGTATAAAAGATAAATATGCAAGACGTGACAATCAAGCATAGGAAATACAGCATCATTATTAGGATCCCAACGAATTACACGTCCTCGTAATTTGGCAGCCATGCGTTCTACGATATTATCAAATGGACCCAGTCCTAAGTTAGGATAAAATTAAAAATAATGAGATATAATGATATATTATATAAATATTAAAGTAATAATATCAATAAGAATAGTAGGAATAACAAGGATATAATAATAATAATAATGATAATCATAATTAATAGTGATAATTAATAATAATGAAAATGATGATAATAATAATAATAATAATTAATAGTGATAAAAATAATTAATAGTGATAATAAATAATAATTAATAATAATAATTATTAATAATAATTAATAATAATAATAATAATAAAATATTTAAAAATTTACCAAAAACTAATAACATTGATATGATTTTGATAGATATAAATATGCAAGCAAGATGTTTCAATGAAGAATCCATGTCAGCATATAATAGATGAAAGACTTGAGAACAAAATTCAGGAGCACGCATTTCTAAGAGTTTTTTTGAATTCCTTCCATCTAAATGAATATTTAAAAATTTTTTATTACAGCAATATATATATATATAGATATAGATATAGATATATATATATTAGATATATATTTAGATATATATTTAGATATATATTTAGATATATATTTAGATAGATATATATTTAGATAGATATATATTTAGATAGATATATATATATATTTAGATAGATTTATAGATAGATTAATATGAAATATAATAATATGATAATATAATATATATAATATATCAGATATATATATATATAATATATAAATAATATATAAAAAATATATAATAATATATAATAACAAACCATTTTCAGAAACAAGAACCCATAAACACGTTAAAGCATTCAAGATATTATTTAAAGTTGATTCATTTTGAGGTAAATCATTGATAAAACAAGATTCTAAAGTATGAAGACTAGAATCCATTATATCAACATTTAATTGAGAACGTTGAAAGAAAATTTTTCTAAAATTACACGTTACAAAACGTCGTTTTCTTGCAGAAACATCATATTCAGACATAAAAACTTGTTCCCATACGATACGATCATGTGATAACCTATAAAAAATTTTGCACACCAAAGGTAAAGAAGTTATAGCAGTTTTTGGAGGATTAGGAGATTCAGATAAAATAAGTTCATAAAAAATTCTTAAAAGAGTTTCAGTTGGTAATGAACATAAATTTAAATCAATGGAAGAATTAAAAAATTCATCAACACTAGTATCATTTTGAGAATCTAAATAGATATAATCATGGATATTTTCAATATTTTCCGTATTTTCAATATTTTCAATATTTTCAATATTTTCAGGTAATGAAATTTCAGAATCATTGTCCAAAATAACATTTTGACAGGAGTAAGAATCTAACCAAAAAGAAAAAAAAATGAAGGAATTACAGTGAGAGACAAACCAAAAGATGATCGATAAACAAAAAACAGATGATATAAAAAAAAAAATTAAATAAAATTAATATAACAGATAATAAAAAAATTTTTTTTTTTTTTACCTTGATTTAAAAAACCCATATAACGAAAAATTTAAAAGTGATATATAAAAAAATCATCCACAAACTAACAATGATATATATTTACAAACATTATTATTTGTCATTTCATGTACATCAGAAAAAAAGGAAACGAAACAACTTACATTCTCGAAGTGTATTATAATTGTAAGAGTTGTACAAAAAGATTAATTAATATAGATGCATTTTATACGTATGAACGAAGACTTATGATCAACATGTACAACAATACATTTAACTTTGTTTGGCACTTCCCTTGTGATATTTAGGAGACTAGTACATACGTATACATCGTATACATCGTATATATCGTATACATCGTACATATACATATAGATATCGATAACAGATATGTACACTTCAAAAAAATTCATATTTTAATATTACACAAAAGAAGAACCGATGCTGTTATAGGTAAATTATAAGTTATTGGACAAGTAGACCGGATTTTTTCATCATGCATCACTATCACTATGTACTGTACACTATGTAATTCAAAACACCTACCGGATCTTTGAACCTAAAATTAGTTGATCGAATAGATTGAAAAATGTTACGAGGAAATTGTTACGTACAGTACTTATTCACTTTGACATCTAATTTATCTAATTTGATGATCTAATTGAGTATATCAGTATATCAGTATATCAGTATATCAGGGTATGTCAATATACTGTCATATAATAAAATATAATAAAGATAATAATAACATTTTTACGTATAATTAGAACAAAAAAAATTTTTTTTTAAAGATGGGTTAATTAAATAAATGATCTTGAAATTTTTATTGGCTAAGGAAGTTTGATAAAGACCCTGAATTATCTAATTTATTATGTACAGTATCAGGTGACCAAACAAATTATTTATTTTTAGTCCATTGAGGGAAGTGCTTGAGAACGTCCTAAAGAACGATACACTCGTTACTCAATGCACGATGATGTTTTATACTTATTTATTATATTGTAAAACAAAATCTAAAATAACGGCAAAAGAAAATTTTATATACAAAAAAAACTTATATACAAATCTAAAATAATAGATTTATATGATAAGTATTATTTTTATTATTTATATTTTTATTGCATAATAAAAGATAATAATTATTTTTTTGCAAATTATGTATTTCTTATCAACAAAAAAAATCTTACATTGTAATCTTATGACCATTCACCAAATTAAGATTAAAATAATAAAATAATAACTCTAAATTTGGGTGATCTTTTTTTAAAGTGAATTTCACACACACCATTACCGGTATAATTACAAAATGAATTAAAAGAAATATTATATGGTTTTTTATATGTATGTATTATTAATTATTAGATTATTGAAAAGATGATGATGCGGATATGAATGAATAATAGCGATAATTTTTCAATCAAAGGTTTGTTTCATAGTCTGTGTCGTGTTCCAAGATGATTACCACAATTTGGGCAACTGTGTGTTACATCTAAAAAGAGTAAACAAGGATATTGATTAAAAAAATCAAAAGAAATAAAGAAAATAAAGAAAATAAAGAAATAAAGAAAAAAAAGAATAATAGTTTATGATAATAGTTTATAATTAAAGGTAATACAAACCTTTACACGAATCTACAACGAAAGGAACCCAGAATAATACTACAGTTAAACTGAATAATCCCATGGCTAATATGTATACAAATTTTCCATTTTTATGATGAATTTGAGTAGTAACGAGTTTACTACAACCAGTACATTGAGTTTTCACAGGAAAATCCGGATATTTCAGTGAAGGAAAAGACGAATCAATACTACGTTTTTTTTTGTTTCGTAATTTTGAAGTATCATATCCAGTATGTTCTTCGCAACTTGATGTACTTAGTAGAGAATCACTCATGCTCGGTGAAGAATCAATTTTGATTAAGTTAAAAGATGATGTCATTTTTATACTAACGTAAATGATTGAAATTATTATTTTTTTTTAATTTTTTATTAAAATGATTGATGATAGGTTTAATAACGATTAACCTTTTTTTAAATTTTTTTAAAATTTTTTTTTTTTTTTTGAGAAGTTTGATTATAAAATCGATTAAGAGAAACTGGCCATATTTATAGGAAAAAAAAAAATATAAGGAAACACAGCGGCTTATACCGCCTGCACCACAGTTACGAATACCTTTTTTTTTTTTGTTTCATAAATAAAGACTTTGTACGTACAGTACGTAAGTAGTAATGTAAAAAAAGTATTTGAACAAGGTGATAGAATTCTGCTCCGGACAATCATCAAATTTTGTCACACAGAAAATCGGTGTATTTTTTATTTGTTCCATTATCTCTGGACCAATTGTAACCAATTTCTGCTCTATTACGTACATGCACCTATATGCATTGTAATAAAATTTATTGTTGTTTAGCCATCGATAGTAATCGTAAGCCATCGTTAGTAACCGATAGTAATAAATAGTAATAAAAATAAGTAATAAATATTAATAAATAGTATAATTCATTGATTCCGTACGTAGGCTTGCAGACTTGTAGATTGTGTGTGGCTTATATCTTTGATAATATTTTTAAAATTTTTGATTACCATTATATATATATATATATATATATATATATATATATATCCGAAAATGTACAGTACGTACAGTACGTATGCATGTAAGTACGTAAGTACTTACAGTCAATACAGCAATATCAGATATATAAGATATATACTTGCTACGTTCTTTTCTTGCATGGCCGCCGAGTTTCTAGAAACGGTCGAACAATGATTCGAAATAAAACTATAAAAATATAAAATTATATATATATCTATAGATATATAAAAATAGACAAATAAAAGTATCTTGTACGTATTATAATAACGAGGAAATAAGAAAGTAGATTGCATGATCTAAATGCCGGTTTAATTAAACCAATTCTAAATCTTTAATGACCTGACACCAATGAAATTGGTATTCTAATTTAACTAATTTAGGGGGTTGGCTGTGATTTGCAGATCGCAAGTATAACAAACTTCTAGCGTTGCTGCAATTTTTATAATAAATTTTGATACATATATTGTTGTGAAATCGGAAACACGCTTAAAACGAAAAAGTAATATGTTTGCTTTTTTTAGACTATCACATGTTTATTCCACTTAGATCATTTAGATTCAAATCTTTGAAATCTTAAAATTCGGTTTTTAATACGTAATGGATGCATTTTACCCTATACTAGGTACCTGATACTACCTGATACTACCTGATAACCTGATAACCTGATAATCTGATACAGAATTGGTTTGTGATTAAAAATAGTATACGTTATCTAGAATTTCTGTCGATTATCTGCGGTCAAGAATAACGAATTTTTAGTAATTATTGAATTCAAAGCCCCAAAAAATATCCTTAAATAGATACATATTCACCAGCCCAAGTTGATTCTACATATCAATTGTTTGTTATTAACAGTTAATTAATTAGTGGCGTTAATAAAGGATCTTCTAAATTGTATCACAAAATGAAAACCAGGATATCAGATATTAATTTTATTACTAATTGGTGTCATGTCACGTTAAGTGACTTCCAGTAACACAGAAACAAATACCAAATCTAATTATAGAATTAATTATTTGCTGCTATACCATAATTACTTAATTAGGAAAATTTAACACTAACATTGTAACTCATTCGTGTATGAAAAAAAAAAATCTATATATTTTGTATAACTGTTCTCACTTTTTTTGATAATATATAATAATCTGTATTGTTTACATTTTTGGTAATCATTCTTTTTATTTATTGTTGTAAACTACACAATAGGTTGGAAAAAAATGAAACGTGTAGTTGTTGTATGAAACGTGTAGTTGTTGTACATTCTTTGTTGATAATGTTGATAATATTTAATAAGGATATAAAAATCATTAATGAAATAATTTCTTACAAAAATGGGTTAATTATATATTATATATATTATATATAAATATGTAAGAAAATTAATCAACTTTTTGTTTTTTTCAATGTTATGAAAATGAATCTAATAATTTGAATTTAAAAAAAAACTTTTTTTTTTCCCTGAATAATTAATTATTATTTATCGTGCAAATACTGTATCCCCCACAAAGTTCGGCCAATTATGACCCTTGAAGCATGATCGTGAATTGCACGATATTACAACATTGGATCAATTACAATATTGTTACATTCTATTTATCATAATTATTATTACACATATTATATCATATTTTACAATACATATAAAAAGTTGCACTAAAATGTTATTGCATAACTGTAACTGTAATATACTGTTCTTTTTTTCGCCTTCATATCTTCATATCATATTATATTAGAATTTGGAATCAATCTATATGACATGTTAAAAACAATAGGGAGTATAATTTAAATTTGTTTATCACCATCGTTTTTGACGATTATCCCTTAATATATTGCAATTCTAGACTATGTTGATCCATATCTCAAACATCATCTTCAATAGACAGGTGCCAAAGTTCGAATAAACTAACTGCGTGAATTATTATTTCAATGAAACAAAATTATGAAAATATTTTTTTCATAGAGTTATTCTGATTGGCTAAATTTTTAAAGTTCGCATTTCTACAATGAATTTTTCAGAATTTTTCAGTAGGGACGCTTGAATTAACCATTTCAATTAATTGTCATCATTGAGCATCATCCGATCATTAGTAAATCTAAACAAATCACTTTAAGAGTGCTACTTAAGAACTCCTATCATTCATATTCATTCATGTAAAAAAAATTCGTCTGCGAGACGGTGCAAGGGTTGCCAATTTTAATTTAAGATTAATTAAAATTAAAAATTTTTACTTAAATGTTATTACGCGCTATTATAAATATTGCATTCTATTGTGATTACCAACTTTGGTTTACAGTATTTTATATTGCTAAGTTTGGTTATTACTTCTGTATCATCTTATAAAAGTAAATTGCATATGATAACATATCAATCTTCGAATTATTCGAATTAAGGATTTTGGGAAATATGATATTTAAAAGTTCTGTATCGAAGTAAAACTGCATATTGGGTGTCGTCGTTAAAAACGACACATAGTGAGATATAGTGAGATCCAAAAAAATTGTTACACTAAATTATAAAATTACGTCATGCTTAATAGTAACATGGAGGTTTCATTAATAACTATATTTATTAATCTGTACTAAGTAACTACAATTAATATGTTACAATTAAAATTACATAATCATTTAAGTGTAACAATTTTGTATCGTTTGGATTGACGACGCCATATAACGATAGGTATACGATATCTAGATAAAGTCCTTTTTTAAAAATTTTACTAATAATAGGATAGGGGTGGTTTTTTTTTTTTTATGTTGATATAGTAATTACTACTATAGTAATAAAACCACACCGAGTGCTAGAATATATGGTGCATGTAACCTAGAACCGGAGTCACGTGACCCAGGCGGCCAATAAAGCATCACATCATTAATCCCGAATATTCCCGAGCTGAAATTCATCGAACGCTAAAGACGAGCACGTATATTCCGAAATTTTCCGATAAATTTTATTACTATGTAACGCGATAACGATCGATTAGTGTTTTGTGTTGTTTGTGCCCCCAGTTTTAGCATATAAAAACCGGTATGAAATGATGAAATGCAATGTAAAAGTCTATGATTATCTGCGTAGGGCGATATGTGGGAAATAAAGGTAAAAAGGTAATGCGATCTGCAATGTAAAAGTCTATTGAATAGAATATTCTATCGACAGAATGATGATGATGATGATGTAATCCGCACATGAAATTTAATAAATAAAAGGTTAGCGTTAGATGAGATTGAACTTCCATTTTTTGAATTCTTTTCTTGAAATAACATTTTTTGAATTCTTTTCTTGAAATAATCTTGTCTAATAATAACATCGTTGTGACTGTGGAAGAAAGTAGAGGTGAAAGTAAAGGATGAAGGTAAAAGGTGAAGGAAGGTAAAAGGTGAAGGTAGAAGGTGAAGATAGAGAGTGAAGGTAGAGGGTGTATGTTGTTAGGAGTTGGAATAAAAAGAGTCAAGGATCAAAGCGGGTATGAATACAACAAGCCTTTAACTAGATACAAAGTGCACCGCCATTTCTAACTTCAATTCAATGAGTTAACTTAATTGGAAATATTTTTATGTTCGCATTATTAAATGCGATGCGATATCGATTATGCAGTGATGATGTAAGGTCAGAAATAATCAATAATATATAACGATAACGATAACCCACGCTCAGTTTCAAGAGATTTATCGTAAAGTTGAAAAGTTGAAGAACACGAAGTTACATAATTGAAGGTGACGGAGTGGACTGAAGAGTAAATAAAATTTTGCGAACACTTACATTCCTTTGAAGATATTATTGGACTGGACAGGTCATTTTTTAGCCTCGATAGAAAACCAATAGAATATTAAAAATAAAAAATAAAAAAAAAAAATAAAAAAAAATAAAAAAATAAAAAATAAAAAAAAATAAAATAAAAAATAAATAAAAAATAAAAAAATAAAAAATAAACTAAGAACGTTTGGTATCTGATAATTAATAGAACGACCCATACCTCAAATTACAGTATTCAATCTCGGTTAAAAAATCTTGGTTTGGACAATAAATTTTACTTCAATTCACTCATCTTATCATAGCCACCATTATGGCACGTCCAAACAAAAGAAAGAAGCAACTTAAAGCTGCTAGAGCCAAGAAGCGTACAAAGAAATTGTATGCATTTGAACCAAATAACATGTCAGATTATGAAAATCTTGATGACCATATTTGGTCAGATCATGAAATTGATGAAAGAGCTTCTGATTACTTTGCTGTTTTATTAACGGCTAGTAAAAATAAAAATATCTGGAAACCTTCGGGTAGGCCTTCAACTTACATTGGAGGTTCCAAAAGAACTCAAAGACGTAAAAAAGCGGAGCTAAGGAAGGCTGCACAAAATACCCGGTCAATCACTACTTACTTAGCTCCTGCCTTAACGACTTCTACTTTCGAATCATCTACGGAATCAATAGAGATGGAATCAATCGAGGTGGAATCAATAGAGGTGGAATCAGCAGAAATGGAATTGATAGAAGTGGAATCAACAGCAGATTTATCTGCAGAAATTGATCTTGATGAGAGAACGAAAATGAGGTTGGCAATTGAGGAGTTGGAGAGGACATTAAAAAAGGATGACAATCAAATGGATAAAGGTGTAAGGGTTCGTCTGCAAGCGTCATTGCAATATTTACGATTAAGGTACCAGGGTCAGACTAGAATAAGTGCAAGCACGACGATTGCCAGTTCATTGGGATGGGGAGATTATAAAGCACGATGTATTGGCGCATGGGCTCAAAATTGGATAAAATGGCGAAAACTTCCAAAAGAGAACCGTGGTAAATTCACAAAGGTATCAAGCCTTCTTGATGATGAGAGAATATCCATGAAGGTATACATGTTTTTACAACGATTTTGTGCATGTGTTAATTTCTTGTAATTTACATTAATCACACTTTGAACAGATAATGTCATATCTCAGAAGTCATAAGTTTAGTGTGAATCCTAAAATTCTGAAAAATTACGTAGAGAATGAAGTATTTCCGTCCTTAGGTATTGAAAGAAAGAAAACTATATGTGAGAAAACGGCATGGAGATGGCTTAAAAAACTGGGCTGGCATTGTAAAGAATGGAAAAAAGATATATATGTAGACGGACATGAACGAGAGGATGTGGTGCAATATAGACAAACAATTTTTTTGCCGATGATGAAGGAATTGGAGCCCGTTCTTGTTGAATATGATGACAAAGATCTCTCTAAGTTAGTAGAGAAGGATATTTCTCCTGAACAAAAGCGACATTGTGTAATAACACATGATGAGACGACATTAAATGCGAATGATGATAAAAAAACAGGATGGGGGCCCGAAGGTTGTTCATATTTTTATATAATTTGTGATTTATTTTGCAAACTAACCTTTCACTATTTTAACTATTAATAGGTGAACACAAAATACGTCCAAAAGGGCAGGGCAGGGGCATCCATGTTAGTGAATTTTTGTGTGAACCACTAGGTCGAGTTCATTTAACTGAAGAACAACATGCAGCCCATCCCGAAATCCCAAAACGTTATGTTACAGAGCTGTTAGAAATTGGAGCAAACTACGAAGGTTATTGGAAAGTTGAATTGCTAGCTAAACAACTTGAGCGGGCAATTGACATTTTAGAAATTGCACTTCCGGATACGATTTTTGTTTTTGGATTCGATAACAGCACCAATCATGGAGCCTTTGCCGAGGATGCCCTAATAGCGAGGAGGATGAATGTTGGCTATGGTGGTAAACAACCAATAATGCGTCCTGGTCGATTTTCTGACGGTACATCCCAAGAGATGGTCTTTCCGCTAAATCATCCAGACCAAAAAAAAAGAGGAAAACAAAAAGGAATCGAGGCAGTAATGACAGAAAGAGGAATATGGGATAAACGATTAAGAGGTAAATGTGTTAAATGCTCAAAGGATGAAGAGAAAATTTGTTGCAATATGAAAATATTGGCTAGACAGCCAGACTTTATGGAACAGAAAAGCATTCTTGAAGAAATTGTGCTCAAACGAGGTCATAAAATTTTTTTTTATCCTAAGTTTCATCCGGAATTGAACTTTATTGAATATTATTGGGGTGCGGTAAAGAGATATGCAAGAAGCCACTGTGATTATACTTTCCGAGGATTAAGAAAAACTGTACCAGAGGCCCTTGGTTCCGTGGATATTATAACTATTAGAAAGTTTGCAAGGAAAGCGTGGAGATATATGGACGCCTATAGGAAAGGATTAACACCTTCTGCTGCCGAATTTGCAGTAAAAAAATATAAATCTCATCGAAGAATTCCTGAAAATATTGAATTGTAATGACTGCATAATAATAAATAAATTACAGTCGTAATATGCATTTTAAAAATCTTATATTTATGTTTCCCATTATTATTTTTTTTTTTAAATTTGATTTTATAAATTCAATCAATTATTAATTGGGTTTAAAATTTGACGCGTGAAACGATTAAGCATCTTTGCGCCCATTACCTTGTTCGGTTTATATTTATTTGAATAAAGAAATTATTAACTGAACTAATAAATTTATCAATTCAATCGCATAAATTTTGGGTTATGAGCTTAAGATATATGGAATGACTCAAAATACAGTAAGTTTTAAAAAAAAAAACTTTCAAAATCTTATTTGGCGGTCTAAACTAAAGACGTCAACTGATCAAAATCTTTTAACGGATATGAATTTGATAATAAACTTACAGTAAACTGTTGTTTTGGATTGCAAACTGAATTCGTTCTATGGATTTGCTAATTTAGTCGGATATTCTGCCTCATAAAATGGCTTGTTGCTTTAAATCTTTATCATAATAAGTAGAATTTCGGTTGTGCGCATTTCGCCAACAATCCCTTCACCGATAGCTTAGTTCACCGACAGTTAATTTACAGACAAGATTATTTTTTACCAACAATTAATTCACTAAGTTCATTTTACCGACAGTTTATTTTCACCGACAGCTCATTCACAGACAACGTAATTCTGGTCATTTTCGTTAGAATTAGAGTGAAGGTTAGTGTAATTTTTAAAAGAAATTTGTCGATGAAATGAGTTGCCGGTGAAGTAAACTAACCTTGTCTAAATTAACTGTCGATGAACTAAGCTTCGGTAAAACGTATCCATTAAATCATGAAAGATAAACAGTAAACAATTACCATTTATCTCAAAACATTTTGACTTTATGCTCTAAAAAAATTAGCACTTACACTAGTAAAATTTAAAAAATTCGCCATGTTGAATGGCATGATTCGAATGCCACTTGAGTGGCATTCGAATCGTGCCATTCAACATGGTGATTTTTTTAAATTTTACCGGTGTTGAAGAATATAAATCAGGTAGATAATCTGCTTGTGACGGCAGCCCATTTATTTAAAATAGCCATATTTAAAATACTCGTGAAATTTCTGAACAGGCTTTTGTTGATTCTTATGGGGAATGAAAGTTTGTTTTAGATACTGACCTTCCTAATCATTGAATTAGCTTCACTGAGTTATATTAATGCAATTCCCGGACTTTTTAAATAAAAACTTTGCAGTAATCTAAATCAGAGTTTTCTGAGAGACTTGTTTAAATCGAAATTTACACAGTAAATTATTAACCTACCTGCGTCTTATCAAGTAGCCTAGATAATATATTTTTATATAGGTCTAAAACAAAGCTTATTTATATATTTGCATTTAAGCAAATGGAGTAGCGCATGATTTAACATAAAAAAAAAAATAAGCTATCAAAGAAATATTAAAATTTGTTATATAAAGGGTTAATAAAAATGAAGACATAGAAAGAAAGCTTTACCTTAATGACATTGGCGTTTTAGGGGTAATAAATTTACAGAACCGTTTATGCATACATAAATAAAATACGGCTTTAATCTAGACAATTGTGCAAGGTAAACAGAAACTCAAATCGTGTAATGTGCATTAAATATATAGCGGCCAAATTTGGAATTTATATTGAAATATGACATCTTTAGCTGTAAATAAATTCGGATCTAGTATGTTTATGTAAAAAATCTTTTTGTAATAATATAGTACTAATTCTCTAATACCAATTTACAAAAAGATTTTTTTAAATATATATATAAATTTGTTGGTTATAAACAAATTTAAAATATATATATATATAAGTCACGTGACTCCGGTTCTAGGTTACATGCACCATATGTTAATTTTATTAGTCATCATATGATTAATACCGGTACTAATTTTGTCGACCCCTGTAGGAATCAAATAGAAAGTCTAATCATTAATCATTAACGTTAGCGATAAATAAAGTAAACCAACATATATCATTACAAGGCAACATCGCCTAAATAAAATACTCCATAGATAAGTCTTTCACTCCGCTCTAGCCCAATAATGTATTATTTGAAAGTTTAAAAGATGATTATTCAATATCGAGATGCTACACAAGGTAATTTGACGAATTTGGTTATATTGTGGTCTAATGATCAGAATCAAATGATGAATTTAATGATACAAAGCTCTCCCGATTCTGTTTACTGGATTACAAGATATCATTAATTATTTGCCGGGTTTACACTTTGTCAAAAAAAGGATCATTTTTGTGCAAAATATAATCAATGATATATCATGATCAAGTGATCAGAATTGAATAATATAAAAAATAATCCGATTCTGATCACTGGATCACGAGATATCAAGATATCATCAATTCATCAAATTACCCCTACCTTTATACGATGTATAATTCCCATTTAATATCACTTTAAAAAAAAGATGTTATATTACTAATTTTATATAAAGTTTAATACAAAAAATAAATATTTTTTAATATTAAAATAAGTAAGTTTTTATATGTTATTTTAACTTTATTACCCCTTTCTACCTTATATCTTAAAAACTTACAAAATATTAATTTCAAACCAATTTCATTAACCATTACATCTATCATGACTTCAAAAAAAAAACAAGATTATAAAAAACCAATAAGGGTACTTATAAATAGTATAAGAATCTCTGGTTTAAAAGTTTTTTGCTTATATACTGTATATATATTTTATTCAAATCAACTTTGGTTATAGTACCAGACAACAAAAGCTATAAATTTAAAATTTATAATCAAATATAGTTGGCTAATTTTTATGCAACAAATTATAATTGCTTATAAATCTTATATAACCAATTTTTTTTATATATTAAATACCAAATTTTTAGATTATATATAAATTTTAAGCTTTAATAACTTTTTAATTTTATAACAAAAATAAAAAATTTATTTTAACAGAATTGTAGTTTTGACTAAATACAACAAATTTATAAGACAGAATTTTTTTGAAGTTATTTGTTTTTGAGCTATAAGTATTTTATATTTTATATATAAAAAAAGATAATTTTTGCTGCCTGGTACTATACAAACAATGTTTAGCACAATTAAGCAAAATTTGACAATCAAATAATTATAATTAAATCAAGTATCAAATAATTGTAATATATATACATATACAGGATAGTATTAGATTAATTTATAATTGTTTGTTATCTAATTTAATTTTGTTATCTAATTTAATTACAAATATTTGACTATCAAGTTTTAGTTTAATTATACCAAATAATAACTACAAATTTAATTTTTGTTTTTTTCTTAATTATCTTACCATAAGTTTCAAATAAGTCCCAAATATAAGCAACCTCCTAAGCTATCTATTTTGGCTAAATTTTTTAAAGGGTTGTTTAAATTCAGTAATTTGAAAATATTTAATTCTATTGGCCTATCTTAATAAAATTTATTCTGTATTTAATAATTTTAAAGAGGTTGTTTATTTTATTTTTCTAGTATTTTGATTTCTAAATATAGAGTATTGCTTATTTTTAAGGTTGCTTATATTTGGAACTTTATAGTAATTACTATAAAGCTTCAAATATATTTTAAAGTTAAACAACTTTTTTAAAAAAATAGAACTTAAAGGGTTATTTTATATTTTTACTCAATTGCTGCTATGGTAAGTACTATAGAAATAATAGAAACAACCAAGACATTAGTTATATTACAACCCTGGAGTTAAATTTATTATATCCTTGAAAAATTTTATAGCAACATACAAATCAATAAAAAAAAAGAAATGATTAGAAAAGTCAGATAAAATTCAGATACTAGCTTAATAGTTGAATATTATAAGTAATCTCATTACTTATAAATTATCTAGATATTGAAAGTTTGATATTATATAACAAAGAAATATATGAACTGATTTCATCTCATTAGATTTGTATCTATCAAATTTTTAAAATAATGAAACCTTATGTTAAAGTTAGGATTATGGTTGATATTGAGATTATTTTTTATCCAAAATTTTGCAAAAAATCTTTCTTTATAAAAAGTTGATTATTGGACATGGTGCATTTACAACAATTTTTTATAATTTATTGTGGTTATAAGCATATTGGATCTAAAATCTAGCATTTTAGATTTTTTTTTGTATGGGCATTTTGGTTTATAGGTCATCAGACCATGCGCATGCATAGTGCATGCATGCAGTCATGCGCATGGTGCCCATCTCTACTTGAAACAGAAGAAGTCAAAAAAGCTAAACATCATTGAGTAGAAGAAGAAATGAACTAAAAGTGTAAAAATAAAAAATTCAGTAAGGGCCGTGTCATTAATCACCTGATTATTTTTTATCAGAGGCCTACCCTCCTCTCTCTTTCTTAATAAATATATAGCCAGGTTCTTATATATAATTTCAACTTTTTTTATTCCCTCCCCCCTTCTAAAAAATCCACTGATTTTTGTCACTTCTCCAAACACACTATATTTATGATGATCACATATGATGTTGTTATAATGGTTATGCATTTGTTATGATGATCATGTTTTTTATAATGTTTATTATAGGGATCCTAATTTTCTGCTATAACAAACCCCCAAATTCTGCCTGTTTTACACTTCAAATTATACAAATTATGTGATAAATTTTTTAAAATTATCAGTTATGCTATAGATTATCAGATCAGATAGAAATATACAAAATATGTGATTACCAAAGTTGTAAATTTATTGGTATATATTTTTATCATTATCATTATTGTAAGTACTAAACCCATTAGTAACTTACCAGTAAAACCACAAAATCTGTTAATAAAATTATGAAAAGAATCATGTTTACAAAACTGTCTTTTACACCAAACCAAAATTCTCTGCAAAACTTTAGTATCATATCGGCTGATTTGATTTTTTGAGCCTTTTTTTGATAAACTATTACACGAAAATTTGCTTCTAAATAATGTTGAAAAACTAATAAACGAAGCATTTATTACAACTAACAAAAAAGTAGTGTTCCGAAGTTAGGTTCGGTTCGGGTTCAGTCGAACTCGAACCCGAACTTTAAATTTTGCAGATTTTTGAACTCGAACCTGAACCGAACTCGAACTTGAAATATTTGTTTAGTATGAGTTCAGTTCGAAGTTCATGAACATGTTCGGGTTCGGTAATAATTAACCCAAAAAAACTAGGGTGGCTTATACTATTTTTTTTTAATTAAATTAAAAAAAAATAAGATTTTTGAATAACCCCACTAATATGGTTAGGATAAATACCGCTAATATTGTATATATTTACCCTTTTTTTAAAAAAAAAGGGTATTTTAAGGCAACTGCTACTATAATGGCTTAGACAAATGTAACTCCAATATGTGTCAGTAATAATGTGTATGCTTTTTTTCTTTTTTGATGATAAATAAAAAAAAAGTTTTTTATTTTTACATAATCATCGCTAACTAATAATGTGGCTTAGAATAAATGCTATTTGCGTAATATATATACTGATGCAAAATATTTTCGGATAGCTACGCCACTGTGTCTTAGCATATATGCACGTTGCAATCAGTATGTACGATGTAAAACTGAATGTTTTACTATATTCGAAAAACAATATGCAGTGTTCTCATATAACAGTAACATAAATAATACAAATTTGGTTAAGATTTTTTTATTAGAATATTCCCGTTAAATTTATGATCGATAATCGTTTACCATAAATCCTCTTTTTGGGTAAAATCTACTATTACAAATTAGGAAAAAAATTCATGGTGTTTTTATATACTCTATTACTCTATTATTCAATCAGTATGTACGATGTACATAAAGATTACTGTCGATCCAAATATAATACATTTTTTTAAATCGGCAAATAATAAATATAGAAATCTGTGTAAAATGGTAAAAGTATTATTAAAATATTATTTTTTTTGAAAATAATACCTGATCGCTACAAACTACTTATTTTTTTTCTTAGTATAAGCTTATGACAAATACTATGTACTCTAATATTATTAATATAACAAGCATACAAATTCTTTTTTTGAAAAAAATTAGTTTCAAATAACTTCTATCAATATATCTTAAGATAAATTCCGCTACAAGATAATATCAGCACATATGCGTATGTATGTAAAGATTTCTGTTAAATGATAAAAACTCTAATAAATCGGTAAAATATTAAATATATTAAATATAGAAATCAATATTGCAATGAACTAAAATCTGGTTATTTGTTAAAAAAAATAAAGATTAAAATTTTTTTTCTTATTTATTAATACCTTATAATTTATTTTAATACCTTATAATAAAACCGTAACAACTTTCTGATACAGTATAGTCTTTTTTAAAATTGTGTAAGTTAGAAATTTTTAACCGAAATTTAAATATTAGCCAATTGGCCGTTGGCCATTTGCCAACTGATTCATATAGAATACGGATAGAATAATTGAATCCAGATTCATCCTGATTCAAGTTATATACAAAGTAGTATTCATATTCAATTTGAATGGCCTTTAATTAAAGAATAGGATCGAGGTACTACCTTTGTTAACTCTCGTAAGTGATTAATACTGCAGTATAATTTAAACTTATTAAACCTAAGAATAGTTTTTTGTCTTATTATAAATCTTCATCATGATGACTAATTCACAGACCGCATCAAATATTTATTTAATGTTATATTTTTTAGAATATAATTTTATTATTTTACGGTTTCTATAAAACTCGTGGGTACAAGAAAATAGAAGCTACTGGCTATTTATAATAATACATCTACACCCCAATCATTATTTACATACCACTATCTACATACCTTTCACCCACTCATAACTCACTGCATTTGCACGTTGCATTTCTTGTTCTAAAATAAGATTTACAAATACCTTTGTTTCCATTTTACCGAACCCGAACATGTTCATGAACTTCGAACTGAACCCGAACCGAACCCAGACTTAGTTTAAAAGTTCAATACCGAACTCAGTGAACTGGATTTTTAAAATTAAGTCTGGTTCGTGTTGTACATGGGACAATTTTGAACATTTTTGAACATTTTTTCAAATTAAAATTACTTGAAATTTTATTAAGATAATCTATTTTAAATTTTTCACCAATAAGTTCAGCCCCTAAAAAAATATATAATTATATATTTTTTTAAATAACTTTATTGATTAGTTAAACATAGGATATAGGCTTGGACGATTTTGGACAATTTTGGACGTTGGACATTTTACATAGTGTGGACACGTCTCATGTACAACACTGCCTGTATGATCTCCTAGTTGCTAAGATATGAGTTGTCAAATATTTAATCTATATTTATTCTTAGATTAGCAATCTGATTGGCTAGGCGATTGCTGCAGGCAAAAACGTTAGATCCGACAAATCTGAAAGATATAGTTTTTATAGCTTATATTCTAGATATCTCATATATCATATTTATATCATTTATCATATATATTACATTTATTATTTATACTATATATTTTATTAATAGTAGTTGTAGTATATATTGTACATGTAAAAGATATTGACTGTTATATTTGTAAAAATTCAAAAAGTATAAAAGCAGCTAATGTGGACCCAAGGTCAACATCAAGTCTTCATACTCTTTCAATAAATAAATACAACTATTTACCACACAAATTAAACAGTTATTAGTACCGGTATTCTTACATACTTCTAATTTTAGCTTCTTTCGTAATTGCAAATTGGCTTAAATTTTCTTTGTTAAGTTTGCTAAAAAAATACCATATCGATTTAGATATACTACAGTAACAAAGTTTGAGGTTATACAAAGTATTTACTGTCTAAAATCGCTCTAGTTACCTAATATCTTTGAAGAAGTAGATATAGGATAACAACATCTAGACAAGTTAAAAAACCAATAAAACTCAATAAAAAAGCTATATTAAGTTCGGGTGTTTTAGAAGGTGAACAATGGGTTTTTAATAGGTTAACAACTTCAAGAATAAACTCAGAAGCAAATTTTTTAAAAAACTGACCTTTTTAATATATATTTGGCTTATAATTAAATATATAAGCACTATAATTTTTTATGTATATAATTATAAATACAAAGTTAGTTAAAAAGGCTGTTTTTATGAAAATTTGTACTGTAATAAATTTTAAGTACGAAATTTCTTTGATAATTCTCAATTATGATTGGTTGATTTTGGGGTTAAAACAAATCAGCTGATTTGTAAGACCACACAAAGTTAATTTTTTATTTTGCATAACCTGCTAACCTTTTTTTTAACTTCAATTGTGCCAATTATTTCATTTTTACTATTTAATTTTTCTCTGGTTGTCACCCAATTGTGACCTTAATTTTCTGGAGTTACCTGATAAAACTGAAAAAAAATTTTAAAATTTTCTGTGTATAAATATAAGTATATTAACTTACAGTAAATTAAAAAAAAATCCAACCTGCCAACTGAAATTTTGGAACATTATGTTATGCAAAACAAAAAATTAACTTTGTGTGGCCTAATATATGTTTCTTGTTAAATTTTTATACTACTTTAATAGTATGTTTTATTACTTAACATTTGACCATTATTTGAAATTTCACAACTAATAATTTATGCTTCGTACAATCAAATGCTATATCCAATAGGAACTGGTGCAGAAATTGATAAATCTGATATTACTCGATCTTTAATTCTAGCTATTTTATACACAGATTATGCTTTATTAATTGTCGCAAATAATCGTGAAATTGGATTATTGTGAAATCCATGTGATCTATGTATCCTAAAATTTCCAAAAATCGAGTAAACAGTCGATCTAATCGATCTACACTACGTAATCAATCGAATGTTATAACTACAGTAGTCGGTATGCCTATATGTGCATAAATCGCATTCTTGGCATCTATATAAAGGACCTTCAAACTGTATTAAAAAGGTGACCTAACTCTAACCCTAACCATGAGACAAGAAAAAGTCTATAAAACTACTAACAAAAAAAAATTTTTTGCCTCGTATTTAGGGTTAGAGTCTATAAAACCACTAACAAAAAAAAAATTTTTGCCTCGTGTTTAGAGTTAGGGTCGCCTTTTTGATACAGTTAGAAGGTCTTTTATATATAGATACAGTATCAAGAATGCAGCATATAGGCATATATTGGACCCCGGTTATAGTATTCGATTGTTTTGATTTCGTAATATAGATCGATTAGATCGATTGTTTACACGATTTATGGAAATTTCAGGAAATCTGATGAACAAAGATCACGTAGATTTCACGATAATCCAATTTCACGATCATCCGCGACATTAATTATACAAAGTTTATCTTGGTATGCAAATAAGGTAATGGGCTCTATTCCTAGAAACTTTTTTTTTGTTACATCTAAAATTTTTTTAAATGTTAATATATTTTTATAAAATTATATATATAAAATTTATAATTTATTTATTATATAATAAGGCAAAATGTCAATGGCGACATGTCGCTATGGCGACCCTATATGATCGGCCAATCATTTTACAGATGGCCGATCATATAAATAATTTTTTTTTATTTTTAATTTATTTTTTTATTTATTTTTGTTTTATTATTTTTTTTTATTTTTTATTATAAGTTATTAACGTTTAAATTTTTTTTTAAGCATCGCTAGAGCTGTCGTTGGAGCCGTCACTGGAGTCATCGTTGGAGTCATCGTTAGGGCCGTAGTAGAAGCGTAAAGTCACGATGGATTTGGGCCATGAAGTTGCAGTGGATTTTGGTAGTTGTTGGAGTAGGAGCGTGAAGTCGCGTTTTGATAGATAGGTTGTTTTATTCCGGTTTCTTTGAAGTCTCGTCGTTGGAGTCGTCGTTGGAATCGCAGTAGGAGCGTGAAGTCGCGTTTAGATCAGTGATTCAGTAGGTAGTTTTTTTGGTGGGTACTTCTAGTTGTTTTTTGGTAGTTAATTCAATAGGTTTGTTGCCTTTTGTGGGTTTTCAATAGGTTCTTTTCAAAAAAAAGGGTCTTCGTTGTTTTTTGGTGAGTTTTCATCAGTTTTCGGTGGGTTTCCTAGTTGTTTTCGGTAGGTTCAGGGTTTTTCGTCATTTTTCTGTGGGTTCTTTTGGTAACTTCATCAGTTTTCTGTGGGTTCTTTCGGTAAATTCGTCATTTTCGGTAGGTAGGTTCGCCGTTTTATTGGGGGTTTCCATACGTTTCTTGGTGGATTCTTTCTTTTTTCTTGGTCGTATCTTTAGTCCGTTTTTGTTTTTGTTTTCATCTGTTTTCTTGCCGTTTTCTTCTTGATTTTGTCCACCGTTTTCATCTTATTTTCTTGTCAGTTTTTTTCTTTGTTCTTGGTCGAATCTTTGTCTGTTCTTGTCTTCGTTTTCTTGCCGTTTTCTTCTTGTTTTTGTCCACCTTTTCGTCCCATTTTCTTGTCATTAGATCTAAAAAAAAAAAATAAAAATAAATTAAAAAAAATTAAACAAAATAAATTAATTAATTATAACCGGGTTTATATATTAAATCCAGTTTTAACACCTTTTTTTTTTTTTTATTATTAATATTTTTTATTAATAAATTTCTTCTAAGTGTATATAATCGACCAATCGAATTCGATCATATGCATCATGTGCTCAACACGAGCACGTGATACACGTGATCGAATTTGATTAGCTGATCACAGGGTCACTATAGTGACATGTCTCCATAAAATAACACCCATATAATAATATATAAATTGTATTATATTTATATATAAAAAATTTTTTCTAATAAGCTTAAAACTTTGTAAATTTGGTTAAAATTTGACCATTGGCTCCTATTTCTAAAAATCTAATATAACTATTCTAAAAAAATTAAAAAAAAATTTAGTAAGTAAAAATTTTTTTTATATTTTTATTTTTTATGTTATGTTTTTTCTTTTTTTTTTTGTTTTTTTTTGCTATTCTCTATTATTTTTTTTGCTTTTATTTCTTAAGTTTTTGTTGTTAAATATTTACTTTATCTTGTATTTTATATAAGCTGATTTACAAAATTGAATAATAAGTTTTGATCTACTGATCCATTTTAGATAGTTTTGCTACCAAAATTTTCATCTCGATGAGATGATTCTAACAAGCTCAAAATTGTTAAAATCTGATCACAGGATCCCAAAATCATCATGATTTTGTACTATTTATTAATAAATTTTAAATATATAATTTTACTGATAAAATAGTACAAAATCGTAATAATCTTGGGATCCTGTAATCAAATTTTAGCAATTTTGGGCTTGTTAGAATCATCTCATTAAGATGAACATTTGGTAGCAAAATTATCTAAAACGGATTAGTAGATCAAAACTTATTATCAAATTTGTAAATTAGCACATTTGTTTTTTGTAATTGCTTCAAAGGTTACTATAGTGGTAAATATGGTTCTATGGTTATACAAATAGTTAATTTTATGAAACATGATATATTCTAACTTATATATTTGTATTCACATGACTTGTTTGAAAAAATTTGTATTTTATAGTCCATTGTGACAAAAAATAAAAGATTTTTAACAATAGAGTATTTCTAGAAATAGGGCCTATTATCTTATGCTATCGCATATGCTTCTGCGGTAAAATCTGAATTATGCGCATATTATGCTATCGCAGATTCGCGTTAGAGCATCCATTTAGTAAATGCCAAATTATGCATTTGGTAAATTGCAAATTATGCGAATTATATGAATTTTAAGTTATTAGCTAATAAAATTTCAAAATGAACAACAAGTCAGGTAATTATAGTCACCAGTTTATTCATTTAACCAATCAATTTTTGTTTATATGCTGCATGAAAGTGAGCGGATTATGCGATTTTATATAGTAAAAATCGCAAATTATGCGCATATTATGCCAGAACATAATTCTGGACACCCTAATCCGCGTATCTCTAGTTTATTACGTTACTTACACCTGATCATCAATTTTTATTGGTGATCAATGTGTCAATAACAATAACAATACTGATATTGATATTACTCATATTTATAGTATTAACTAAATTCCACTTATACTCGTTTATTATAAAATATAGAAGCTAATTCCTAATATTAACCATAAACAATGCTAAAAATACATTTCAAAATTTTGTATTTTTTTAGTGACTTTCCAATTGCATTTTAATCTGTCACAATTAATACTAGTTTTGAAAATTTTGGGCTAACAGGTAATGAAACCATACAGGACTAGGGTGTGCGGTCAACTAAACTATGTGTAGTATCATATAAAAATTAATTAGTAAAAATTTGTTTGAAATTCGTGATCAGAATAGTAATTAAAACAGTGATCAGGATTATTTATCACTTTTATATATATTTTAATAGTAAAGAATGACTTGAATAGTTTTAGATTTCTAGAGCAAATCACTTATTTTTTTAAAATATTTTAGCATAAATCTATTCTTAAATACATTTATAACAATTTTACATTAAAAAATTTTAAATTCTTGTATTAAATTTTTATCTGCAACAAAAACATCTCTTTTTTGAATAGTTCTCAATATTTAACAGAATTTTTGTAAAGAGTCAATTTGAAATCTAAATATTAATGTTAAAAAATTTTTAACGTAATCTTGTTATAAACATGTTTAAGAATAAATTTATGCTAAAATAATTGAAAAAAGTAATCGATTTGCTCTAGATATTCAAAACATCCAAGTCATTCTTTACTATTAAAATATATATTAAAAGCAATAAATAAACCTGATCATTATTCTGTTCACTCTTCTGATCAATAAATTCAAAAAAAGCTTCAATATTTAATTTTGTATAGTACTACATATAGTTTTGATTTACTTAGTTGACTGCACACCCCAATGCAGGACGTATATTATAATTGATTAATTTATTACCAATATTCATCAAGTTTTAATTTTAATTAGTAAATAATAAAGTATGTATCTGGGATATTCATCAAGCATCCAGATTTTCATTAAGTGTCATGGCTGAAGCTGGAAATAGCTGAAGCTGGAAATTAGAGGTCTTGATTTAAAACTATAAACCCTGCTAAAATCCAACTATACTCTTTTATTATAAACCCCAACTCTAAATTCTAATCTAACTATAAAAAAAAATTGTACAAAATGCATTCCAAAATTTTTTGTAAATTTCATATTAAAATATTTAAAATTTCCAGCTTCAGCCATTTCCAGCTTCAGCTACGACATTAAGTACTCAGGATATACGGTATTTTTCATCAAATTAGATCTCTAATATTGTCATTTACTAAATTCAAGTTAAAATTTGAAAATTTTTAAGCCATTCACATATAAATCAATCTTACGCATGAATAATTAGTTATACATAAGCATATTTTAAAATCCAGTTTTATGTTTTGTTATATTGTAACAAGCTTTTAAATTTTTATATCTTTTTCAATAGATTCAAATGTATTAGTTTAAGTAGGACCGGAAAATCTTTATTATAGGTCCCTGCCATAAAAAAGTCAAATTATATTTTTTGCGAATTAGGGGTTTTTTATAATTAAGCAAATCAGTTTGGCAAGCACCTTTAAAAAATTAATATAATATGAATTATATTGGTAGAGCACCTTAGTGCACACAAAATAATATAAATCAAAGTTATTAGTAAAATTTTTGCATAACTTATTGTAGTTTGTATAAATTTTGATACAGTAATAGCTAAATATTATAAATATTAGAATATCAAAAATTTACTTCTTAATGTTCTCTATTACTATTTTTTAATTTATAAAGTAATTTAGGCAAACTTCAGATTTTTTATTTGAATAGATTTAAATACTATTAAGTGAACATTTTTCACACTTGACTATGCCTATGCCATTTGATAGCACCATTTTATTTATTTTGTTTTTGTGAATAACTATTTCTAGTAAATTTATAAAAGCAATGACGATAAAGTTAAAAATTAAAAATTAATATTAAATGGATTAGAAGTTTTATCGTTTTCAAATTTATAATTATGCTGCAATGTACTGTACATAAATAAGCTCATAAAAGGTATTTTTAGATGTACGTACAGTATTCAATTTAAAAAAATTCAAGCCATATAACTTAATAAATAAAAAATTCTATAATAAAGTGAATTATATTATAACTAGTACCTTTTTATATAACATATATATGCAAATATATTTATAAGCAGTAACTTATCATATTAGCTGATTTGCAAAGTACCCCAAATTTTTGTAACCCCAAATTTGTGATTATTCAATCAAATTAATGAATTTTACATAATCAATCTTATTAACGACAAAGTAGTCATATAAAACTTCTGGTAAGTCACGTAATAACCTATCACGAAACTTTGTCAGACAGTCGCCCTTAAGTTCAACTTTTCTGATCAAAAAATATTTTTACCTGATCAAAAAATACTGCAGACATAGCTTATAACAACAATAAAAAACAGATCTTGTTGAAATGAACCTATACGATTTGTAATCGTAAAAGAGTTAGTGGTAACTATTTTATTTGAATGCAGTTGATTTTTTTTTTTATAAAAGAAAAAAGTTTTTGAATTGTACTATTTTAAGCAAATAAACTCCTAACAGAATAGCTTGTGGTTTTTGTTTTTTAGGGATTAAAGAATACCGTTGAGCATTTAAACTTAGATCTAGATGTAGTGAATGTAAGTTTATTTGGTTTTTGTAACGTGTCCGGGTTTGTTACCCATAGGTGATAGTTTGAGGTCATAGATAATAGAATTTATTGTAATTTAAATAGATGTATTCTTAATTTTCTTGAAAATAAAATAATAAATATAACTATTACTGTATATATAACTAGTAAAACAGGTGCTGTTAGTGGCCGAAGCTAATATGTAATATTAACGGATTTCTATCTTGTTGAGATAATTCGTGTCCATCTATTATATTTTGATTGAATATTATCACGTAAGCAGAACCCAAGACATTTTGTGTATTTATGTCTTCATAGTAAGTCCTCGCTATGCTTCGGACAAAAATGTATGATTTTTTGATTGGTCAATGCTCACGTGTAAATCTAAATTTGGCGACATAAATAAAAGGCCCAATTTTACAAATTGGCGCATATGTTTTTTTGTGAATTATATAAAGCTGAGGACTTTATACAATCTTATAATAATTCAAATCTATAATAAGTCGATCACATTTTTTAAATTTATAGTAGTATTTGAATATAGTCATAGCAAGGATCTATAATAAAGATTTTCTGGTTCTGTTTAAGTACTACAATATTAATATTTAAAATATTTGGACATTTACATATTAGTGATATGATGTTAGAATAATATATTAGATATTTTGAAAGGTTTTTAACTCATCATCATTATGGCGCTGACATTTATTACCTAATATCCATTTACTATAGGGGCTTATCCCCCACCCCAGGTAAGATCTATAAATAGAATTTTGGCCAATCAAATTTAACTAAGGTAAGATTTTTCTTGACCCCCACCCTCTAAAATATTACCTAATAAATGGCAGCACCCTTATTCATAACTGTGAAGTATCTTGGTTTTGAAAGACTGTTAAAATAATATTGTTTTAAGGGTTTTGCTTATATAAATACAGTATTTGAATTTGTAATATATACATGCCAAAAGTATTGTATGCAATAGAATTTAGAAATGATACCAAGAGAACCCGTTTTCTCTTGGCATTACTTATTTTTAAATTTCAATCCTATCATTTAGTATTACATAACAGATCATATAGCAAATTTATGAAATTGCTAATATTTCTTGATCTACTGGCCCGTTTTGGATGATTTAGTAATAAGACGATTTTAACGAGCCCAAAACTGTTAAATTCCAATTAGGGGAGTAACAAAAATCAGGTGATTTTTTAGGGGGGGAGGGGGGTAAAAAAAGTTGAAATTATATATAAGAACCTGACTATTTATATATTAAGAAAGAGGGAGGGGGGTAGGTCTCTGATAAAAAATAATCAGGTGATTAATGACACTGCCCTTACAGGGTCCTGAGAATGTTCAAATTTTGTGTGATTTTAATAGTGTTTTTAGAATTACTATGTAAATACCTTTAATATTGAATAATTTTTGATCTATCGATCCATTTTGGGTGATTTAATTACCAAAATGATCATCTCGGTGAGACGATTCTAAAAAGTCCAAAATCATTAGAATCTGATTACAGTATCCTGAGATCGTTAAGAAACTGCATGATGTAAACAATTAACCAAGAAATGGGTTCTTATAAGTTATATATAACAACTCATTTTTTGGTTGGTTGTCTACATCGTACAGATCCTTAACGATCTCAGGATTCTGTGATCAGATTCTAATTATTTTGGGCTTGTTAGAATCGTCTCACTGAGGTGATCATTTTGGTAGTTAAATTGTCCAAAACGGGCCAGTAGATCAAAAGTTATTCAACATTAAAGGTATTTACATAGTAATTCTAAAAAATACTATTAAAATCACACAAAATTTGAACGTTCTCAGGACCCTGTGATTGGATTTTAATGGTTTCAGGCTCGTTAAAATCGTCTCATCAAAATGAACATTTTGGTAGCTAAATCGTCCAAAACAGGCTAGTAGATCAAGAAATATTGACAATTTCATAAATCCACCCATATGTTTATCTTGTAGATCTCTTAGTTATCAAAATTGTATTCAGAACATTTACTAAAACCCAAGTTTAAATCATAAAACAATTTCAGATCATAATTTAATAATCACAATATATCAATTATCGTACGATAAAGCGAAAGTATAAAATTATAGAAGTGATGTAAATTGCATGAACTGAATTTTTTAGATAGCAATTTAACACCAGTTCTTATATACGGAAATCGTGAGATGAGCAGTACCAACCTCCATAATTACCAGATTTACCAATTAAAACACAACCTATAAACTAAATCAATTGAAAATTAATAATCGATATCTTTACTTTTTATTGACGCATTCTTTATATATACTGGTTTTAAGCTCAAAACTTGGAGCAAAATATACTTTCTACTGTATAAATGCATTTTTCTTACAAATTATTATAAGTACACAGTATATTTTAGTTCTATATACATACTATAGCTTATACAAATTATATGATTTAATCTCTAAAAGTGCACTTAGAAATTTTGATAAAATATGTATAATTTATTTCAAAAAAAAAATTTTAAATAAATCAATTTTGAAGTTAAAAAATTTGAGTTTGAGATTGTAACTATTTAATCCCATAAAATTAATCTTAGATCATATTTTACAAAAAATAAAGAAATATACTCGAAATAACTAGCGAATATTTTTAAGGTTAGGGTGTAGTTATAGAGATCCGGTCAATAATTCCCATAAATAGTTTGCAATGAAGTATGAACTATATTTACTATCAACAAATACTATGTAATTATAGATACTAGTAAAATTAATTTCACCAATTTCACCAATTCACCACTAATTTCACCAATAGTAGTGAAATTATTTTACCACATTTCACTAGCATCTATACGTGTGAACACTATCAGGTCCTTCTATTTGAACGAAATAAATTATATTAGTGTATTCTTAACACGAAATTAAATGTTTAAATTAACATTACCAAGTTTTGCTTTCAGTTTACAGGTTTTCTTTATTCTCAAAGAATTGAATGCCCAACATGAAGTTGAAGTCTGAAATTCAAGTATAAATTCAAGTATAGGTTAAACTACAAAATATCAAATGAAATATAGGTATACAAATTGATTAAAAAGTATATACAATTCGTAAAGAGGACTACTCCAAACATGCTCATTTATTTTAAAATATTATTATAAAAAATTAATAAGTACAAAAAAGTAAATGAGCATATATTCGAAGGCAGTATCCTAGATAATTTACAATATAGCATCCTGTTTTAGAAAAATAAGGTCTTTAACATTGGCATGCTCCAATTCATATAATTCGTTTTGCAATGTTTCAAGAATAGTCACCAGAGCAGTAATTTCGAAAAAAATTCTAGGTCAAGGAAATTGCAATGATACTAAGATACAATGTGTTCATTAATAGTTGTTTAACAACAAAAAAAATAAGGATATTTTGCTTCTTCATTTAAATTAGTAATAGATTTATTTAAAACAAGTTTTAGGATTGTTAAAATCACGTTCATTTTGATTATTAGGCCTTTTTACAATAGATTTAAGGGCTTTCAACTTTCTGCTCAGGGCTTTCAAAAATAATAATAATTAAATAGTATTATGTCAATTTAATGCACAATAGAACAATTATGATAAATTATGATAGTTAAATAATATTATGTAAATTTAATATACAAATAAAATCTACCTTTTAATTCACTTCCTGTTTGTTCATTTTTTTATTTATGGCTTCCTCCATTTTTCAAACATTTTTTTGAATTTCTTAAATCGTTTCTATATTATCAAACTTCTTTTTGAGACTAATGATTTTAGATATAAAATTGCTGATTGCTGTTTGTCTATTGTCAAATAAATTGTCAGATAAAGAAACGGTAGAAGCAATTTTAGTTAAACATGTGAAATTCGCACTAGTGTAAATAATAATACAGCTGAATCCGATAATTTCTGGAATTGATGTTACATAAAGTTTTAAGTAAACTTAAAAAAAATCGACTACTGCCGGTCAGGGACACATAAAAATTTGGATATCAAATTGCAAAAATTTATTAAATATTCGAAATTTGAAAATTTAAAAAAATAAAAAACTCTTTATTATTTTTTTTTTTTAATGTCAAAGTTCTCGCTCTGGGTGAAAGGATATTTAATCAAGCCTGTGGATCAAGGGCACCTCTTTGCGCAGCCCCACAATTGTTATATTGAATGAGAGTACAACTAGCCACATATACAACTTTTGGTTGTCTAATTGAAGTAGTCTGCCTGAAGGTTCTACACTAGTTGCCATACCTACAACCTAACTAGGGGATTGCCTATTTAAACCCTTTGGTCCAACACTTTGCATGTCAAGACTACCTGTGATCACTGGTACAGCTCTCCGATACATTAGTCAGTCGAAGACAGTTCCGGATGCTAACTACATTCACTTAGGACTAATTTATCCTTGCGGTACACTTGGTAGAGCAGTCCCTGTCCCACACAGGTATTACCTATAGTTCGATAACTTACGCACTCACCGAGGCAAGCAACTTGCAGTCAGGGAATACCCTGCAACCGCTACCATTACCTATTTCTGCCCTTATAAGGTCGCTCCAACCCCGGTACCCACCATCACTTTCCTACCGGTCCTTCACTGTTTTCCCAGACTTCCAATCCAGTTGGCCCGGAAGGGTTGATCTACCCGGCATTAGGCGCCATTATAGTTTTTTTCCCCCTGGTCCCCAATTCCTCAACATGGGTCCTTTTTCTTCAGTGTGACTCCGGCGGCCAGGTTGGTAGACCTTGTCCCCAAGAACAATGTCCGGTTCTCTGATTTCGGTCCAATATTCCAGTTTTGGTAGCACTGTCAAAGATCAGAGCTACCTCCTTACTTGGGACTTGCCAAATGGGTTTTTGTTTTTCTGTTCCTTGGATTTGTCTGTATCACAAGACTCAACTTCGCCCAAAAGCTCCCATTCAAAATAGTAACCAAGGACTACAGATGATGTACCCAACTGATCAACAAGAAACAGTTACTGAACACAGGTCTATTTTTTCAAAAGCGTCGGCAGTGGGATTTGAACTCAAGGCCTGCCACTTGGGGGTGACAACTTACCAACTTCCCTAAGTTGCCATACCCTTAAAAACTCTTAATTTGCAGTTATTGCTGTACTATTGAAGATAATAAAAACATTGGTAGGGCAATACTATCTGATATATTAATAAAGATTTCAAACTATTAAGAGTTTTGAAAAAAAAATCGATATAGAAAAATTTTACTATGATATAAATTAAATTATCACTATTGGTAAAAATCCCTATATGCATGATTTTGTTATAAGACCCTAGTATCACTACTAGCGTTAAAATTAAGGTTTGGGTAGATTTTATGTTAAGCCTGATCTTGGATTTTTAATTCAGAAATTTTTAAAAAGTATATTATTACAAACACAATCTTATTGGTCAAATCACATGCATAAAGACCTATTTTTATTGGTCAGATTACAAAATTAGAGTTAAATGCAAAATTCTCTAGAACATATTTATTAATAGAGCTTCTCTGTAATTCATCCTTCTTGTTTTCTAGAATGTTTTCTAATTGCAACCAGGTTGTCTTTTTTTGAATAAAACAAGTTAAAAATAATATATTTAAAAAATAACATATACAATACCTGTAACCGAATCACTTACTATTTCGCTCATAAATTCCTTAATATGTTTCTTCATATTTCGATACTCTTCATTTAGTAATTCTTTTGGATTGATAGTACTTTCAATAGTATTTATCATTTCATTCCATTCATCTTTAAAAATAACTTGTGCCTTGGTTGCTAATGCTTCAACCGTATTTATGATGTTATAATATAGTAGACTGAAGGAAGCAAACAAATACTATAATAGTGTATAGAATACTTAAGAAAGAATTATAAAACATACTCTTGTTTGTTGACCTCATTAACATATTTGGTCGATTGACGCCAGGTTTTAATTGATGTACGTATCTTTATACCATTCACATATAACTTATAATCTTTCGAATCTGCCTAAAAAATAAATACTGTATTTAATGATCAGCAATCATTTATGGTCATGCCCATGTTTTCAGCTTATATAATTACCCCACTATCATCATCCTTGAGTTTTTCTTAAATTGCGATCCTATTTCAGAATAATTATTAGACTTATTATTTAAAAAATAATATTTATAATAAGCGACTTATGATCATATGCTGAACACAACATTATACCATTTATTTCAACATCATCTGATTCTAAATCTGATTCCATATCTGAGTCAGCATAATTTTTTTTTGCTTCTTTTTCTAGCACCTTTTCTTGAGAAAAGACCTCTACTCTCTAAAAAAAAAGGTCATAAAATCACATATATTATAAAAATCAAACATGCATTAGATATGAGCTTATATGAAAATAAATCCAAATTTCAACTTTAAGAAATAAATGCCTGATTCTTTCTTTCATTATTTAACACTCCGACGGATTCCTGTAGTAGTATGCAAATAGAATATATGAGTAGGATCCTTTATTATAAAAAAGATAACCTTTTAGAATTAGCAAAAGATCTCATAGTATTATAGAACAAACTAATCGCCTGAACAATGGGTTCCTTTATCAATACAAATATTTTTTTGTAGAATAGAGAGACTTAATTCCCTTATCAACTTTATCAATACAAATAATTTTTTGTAGAACAGAGACTATATTTCTCTTATCAATACAAATATTTTTGTAGAACAGAGATTGTAATTCCCTTGTTAATACAAATATTATTTTGTAGAAACTTATTAACACAAATAATAATAGAACATTATGCTATATTCAACTCAGAATAAATAATTATACCCTCAATGAGTTAAACTACAAATCAAGTCATTGTCATATTTCAACTTTTGCCATCGTTTATTTTCACGCAACCAAGATTGTTGTGACAGCTTTTTTAATGTAGTAGGGGTTTTCCCTTGCTGGCAAATGACATAATTACCAGGCTTACAACAGTTAAAGCAAAAAAAAAGGTTCTTAATAACTTGCTAAAAAAATTTTGCAATGCGTCCACGATTGTAGTAGGCAAAGATCTGTAAAAATTTAAAAAACAAATTTTTGGAGTTTCAATAGAATTAGCATGATAGAAACTCCTTTTGATTGGCTAATGGTAACGTAGATTGTTACATAGTCTCATATGACAGATTTCCTAGTTAGAAACAATTTGCACAGATAATACAAGCTCCTGAGGAAAAAATAGCCAATTAGAAAGGGCAAATTTTGATTATTCCAGATCCGCTCAACAAAGAATTCGAACACGTGTAAAAGAAGAAAAAGTGAAAATACACGAAAACTAATGTATAAATCGATCTTGGTGCACTAATTAAAAATGACGGAAATGAAATTTTATTTATATTAAGGGAAGGGCCAGAAATCAGCTGATTTCCTAGGGGGGCTAAAAAACTGGAAATTTAATATGAAGACCTGACTAAAATAGGGGGGTCAAAATTTTGGCCAAAATCAAATCAGCTGTTTCCTGGCAGCACCCTAAGTATTAATCTAATCCTATAGTCTCTAACATTATGGACCTAATCCTAAATTTTTATCTCACGCACTAGTTTATTTACAAAATTGGATTTCCTTTTTTGTTACCTCACACAAAAGGTGCTTTCATATTTGTGTTACAGTTTTGAATATTCAAAACAAGATTTAGTCTTTCTTGGCAAGAATCACTGTCTGTTTTTAGTGAAAAAATGCATATAAAAGGAAGTGATAGTATTACGAATTTGAAAGCGTTTTGTATAGTAGGCTATTGATCTCTATTCTTGATCTCTATTCTTGATTTCTAATCTTGATCTAGATCTTGATCCTTAGCACTTCATTTTCACTTCGCTATGAACAACAGTCATATTTATATTTAAAAAAACCATTTGAGGCGCAGATCGAATACTGTATTTTGTATTCACTTGTACTACTGTATAGTATAAAAATTTTTTTCTAATAGTACTGTATATACATATTGGATTTAAAGTTTTTGTAATCTATTTTTTTAAGAAATTTAAGTCATTATAGTGAAAATTTGATATAGTAAAGAATTTTGAATTCCAAAATTATAAACTTCAACTTGATATAGTAAAGTTCATACAGTATTCTCTCAATATAAGCTATAGTGAGGACTTCATTATAATGAGAATAAGCTATATGATTTTCCAATTAATTTACAGAAAATTAATTGGATAGCAGTGATCTAATAAATAGGAGCCATATGAGTAGTGATGCAAAACGGCTATGCAAAATCGTAGGCAGATTAGCTTAACTGAGCTATGGTTCAGCTTGTATTGTGTAAGCCAATTTAGAGCTATGAGCCGATTACATTATATGGCGTAACTATAGCTCAGTGTTAATTTTTCAATTAAAATTTACTGTATGGATACTGCACAATTCATAAACTTTTTTGTACGGCAAATGCTGAGAAAATGATTGCAACTGTGCGCACTACTTATAAAATGACAATTATTTCTGTGTGGTATCTGCACATCTACTAAAAAATATGTGAGCAAATTTTTGTTTCTGTGCGCCGCGCACAGTGCGCATAGTGAAAATAATCACTGCTATAGCTAATTACTATTATAAACTTTCGTATTAATAATAAACTTTCGTATTTATAATATGGGAATTGCTATTTCCACTATGGTATTTTGCTATTTCCACCATGGTTACACAAGTTTTTTTATTTTTAGAATTTATGCACTTGTGTTATACAAAGGCCCGGTGCATTGTTTTTGCAAAAATAATTTTTGGTTATATGCCGCTAATGTTGTATAATGTTATACAAGTCTAATTTTGGTAACCTAACCTTGAATCGGCCAGCATTAAGCTTAAATGCTAGTGGGCACTATCATTATAATGCTCCTAGCGGAATTTAACATAATTCTGGCCCATCCTAATCCTAAATCTAGCCAATCACAGTATATATACTAGATGCATATGTTGTGTAACTAGTATATGTACTGTGATTGGATGTTGCTTTGAATTAGAGTTCCTAAATTTAAAGTTAGGGTGAGCCAGAATTATATCTAGCCCCGCTAGGGGCATTATTATGATAGTGCCCACCAGTATTAAGCTTAATACTGCCCGACCCAGGGTTAGGTTACCAAATAAAGCTTGTGTAATATTACACGATATTAGCAGTGTGTAACCAAAAATTATTTTTGCAAAAACACTACACTGAGCCTTTGTATAATATAAGTGCATATATTATTTTGAATTCTAAAAATAGAAAATCTTGTGTAACTATAGTGGAAATGGCAAAATATCATAGTGGAAATAGCAATTCCCTTATAATATTTATACTCATACAGGAAGGTCCTCAAAATTCCATGTCGGGATACCTTGGAGCAGTGTTGTTACTTGGACGTTTTTTGGTCATTTTGGACATTTTTTCAAATTAAAATTACTTAAAATTTTATTAAGATAATCTATTTTAATTTTTTCACCAATGAGTCCAGCACCAAAAAAAATATATAATTATATATTTTTTAAAATTACTTTATTGATTAGTTAAACATGGGACATAGGCTTGGACAATCTTGGACATTGGACAAAAAACATAGTATGGACACATCCAAGTGACAACAGTGCCTTGGAATACATTGGCATCATTGTCAGCTAGATTGAAATTTAGTAACCTATTTTTATGAATATTTGGTTCTTTTCAAAATAGATTTTAACTCTTATATTAATTCTCAAAACTCATCAGGGCTCTTTGCAGCATGTACACCTTTCTGAAAAATGTGTACAAGCTCTTATTTGTATTGGCTCATGGTTGGAACACGGCATTAAGTTTCGAAACTAAATATTATGCTTTTATACTATTGCTGCTTTGCACATTCACAAATTATTAATTACTGAAATATCTTTACACATATTAGAACTAATATGCAGGTACAATCTTTGTGATTTTTAAATTTATAATATAATCAATTTATAGTTCAGGTTTTAACTAATTTATTCATAATTTACTATCAACAAATTTATAATAGCGTAATTTTACGTAAGATCTTACAAATCGTAAATAAGCAAAATATTACGTAATATATTAAATATTTGAAATATCAAATTTTCGAAATATTACTAAAGTAATTTCGAAATATTTCGAAATATGTTACGAAATATTTCGATCCTCTTTCAAAATATTTTAGGACTAGGAAACCAAGCAGGATCAGTAGATCTGTAACCTGGATCGCGCATTAGACAGACTTTTCGAAATAGTTCGAAATAGTTCAATGATGTTCAAATTCTGTACTACAAGATCAGATTAGATCTTTTTGTTTAATCTTCTATTTTGTTTTTTTTTCACTTTTTGTTTTTATTTTGTTTTTTATTTTCGTTTCATTTTTTGTTTTCGGTTCGTTTTTTTTTGTTTTCATTTGTTTTTTTCAATTTTTTTTTATTTATTTATTTTTTAATTTTTTTATTATTTTGGCACTTTATAAGAAAAACACACAACTTTTCGAAACCTTGCGCATACCAACTACGACTTCTGATACTTTCAAGAACACACCCCAGCAATTTCTAAATTTTCAGGAATGCTTCTTTAAAGAAATGGGCACAAGTTTTCGCAAGTTTTCGCACGTTTTTGCAAAAGAAATTATCCAAGTAGCGATCTATCCCGATGTGATTCAGTTAAAGTCTGCTATAGATAAATACGTGCAGACAAATTATAAAGATCATGTAAGTTTTTGCAAGTTCTTGCAGGTTTTGCATTATTTATTTTTTCGTTTCGTGTTTTTTGGTTTTGTTTTTTTGGCTTATTTTTAAAATTTTTTTATTAATTTATTTTATTTCGGCGCTTTGCGAGAACAGACCCCTTAATTTTTAATTTATTTTATTTTTTCCTGACTTCTTCGACACTTTGCGACTTTCCTGGCACTTTCTCTGGCCTTTGCAAGAATATTTAGAAAAGAGAGCGAAACGTCATTATAGCTAAAAATAAAGGGTGCCTCCAAAGCTTTGCTAGAATATAGTATATATCCAGATCAAAAAGAGATTAAAGAGGCGGTTGAAGACTATCTGCGTGCAAATAATAATGAATTTTTTCGAAGTTTTTCAAAAAGGAAGTGGGATATATATTATGAAAAAAAATATTAGTCAAAGCGAAGACGATAGAAAACAAAGAAGCGAAGATAATAGCTAACTATGGGGTGAATGAAATTAAGTGTATAGGGCTAGTTTTTTGTATATAGTAATAGAATTAGATGCGACGAAGTGCAAAAGTATTTAAAATAATATGTAATAATGTAATAATGTAAAAATAATACTGTAAAGAATATATAATAATTAAAATATAATATATAATAAAATATGTAATATTGTTTAAAATTTTTAAATATAATTAAAATATAATAATAAATAAAAAATATAAAATTTTATAATAAATTGCGAAACCGTGTGAAATATGCGAAAACCTGTAAAAAGCGTGATTATGTACTAGATTTCTCCGACGATTTGCAAGAACACCAACACTTCTGAGAAATATATTTTTTTTATTTTTTTTCACTTTGAAGTACTTAGAAAAAGAGAGTGAAATGAAGATTATAGCTCAAAACAAAAGTAGTAGTCAATCGAAGACAATAGAAAACAAAGAAGCGAAAAGAAATGTATTATAAAAAATGATAGGGTTTAAATACAATTCGATTAAATTCGAAGCTTGTAATTCTAATTTATTCGAAGTCATTCATTATTTAATAAAATATTTAATTTTTGATGTTTAATATTTCTATATTTGCAACAATTCGAAATAATTCTCAATTAGTTGAATTTTCAAAGTTTATTACCATCTATATCTATATAATTTTAGTTATAATTATTTTATTTATTTTACAAACGTGTGAATATTTTAAAGCTTATAATTTATTAGGCCAACGATTAACTTGCTAAGAAGGTAAAAATTTTGCTTTTTTTCGCTTCTAATAAACCCCTTACATATCAATTACTTTAGTACTTATAAATATATTGAAAAAACACCGATTACATAAAAATCTAGAATAATGCATGTTCGTGAAATTTTATATAAATGTACATTGTTTGAAAAGTATTTCAATTATTCTAAATATAGTAATAAAAGATTAAAAGAATAATAGTTTGATAAGGGCTAATACATTTAAGAAATTGCCTTATTGCGCATTGTTTTAATTTACTTTGAAGTGGTCAGAAGTTATTAAAGCTTATAATTTATTGGGTCAATGATTGAATGGCTAAAAAGATAAAAATTTTTACTTAAATCCCTTACATATCAATTACTTTAGTACTTATAAATATATTGAAAAACCTGATTACATAAAAATCTAAGAATGCTTAATAGAATAATGCACAATACGCTGTTTGTGAAATATTCTATAAATGGGCATTGTTTGATTTCAAGCGGATTAATTTATTTAAAAGTATTTCACTTATCCTAAATATAGTAATAAAAGGTTATAGTTTGATAGGGGCTAATACATTTAAGGAAGTCGCTATATTGCGCATTGTTTTAACATCAAATTTACTTCGAAGTAATCAGGAGTTATTAAAAACATTAAACGAGAATAGCGACATTTTTCTAATGTATTTAATATATTAAATAACTTTAAATTATATAAAAATGAGTTGAATTTTATTTATACAAAAATAATACCATATGGTATTATTTTTGTATTATCTATAACAATACTGGTTTAACGTAAATTATAAATCATAATACTGAAAGTTACATAAGTAATATATAAAAAATTGATTACTTTAGATAAAGCGAATATATTTAAATGCATTTGTAGTTAATAAGAAATAATTAAAGAACTTGATATATGCGAATAATTTGATTACATTAGAACTATCTTGAAAATATTTAAATAAATTCAATTTCCCTATCTTCCTCTTCGTAATTTTCCTATCAACTTCATTTGACACATTAAATTCTCTCTTCTATACTCATTCCTTATCTCATTTATTACATTTTTCTGATTAATCTTTAATATAACTAAAACCTTTCGCAATTTTTTTTTATTTCATTTTTTATTATATACATATTATATACTCCCTTTTATTCCTCTCTCCCTTTTACCCTCTCTCCCTTTCTCTCTCTTTTTTTTTCTCTCTCTCAAATGTCTGCTCGAAAATTAGGAAAAGGTGAAAAAATGTTTGCTAAAAGACATGAAGATTTCGTAAAAATGGCAGCTCAAAGGCGTGAAAAGTTTTTAAATATGACAGCTGATAGTCGCGTACCTCCGCAAGATACTGAGGGGGCTGCTGCGCAGCCTACTGAAACTATTGGCTCAGGATCTCCAAGACCTTCCAATGGTTAAAATTCAATAATATAATTTTTTTTATTTTGTTAATTTCTATTTATAATATTTTTAAATTAATCTAATATTTAAAATAATTTAAGATCAAATTACTTTGGCCGAAATTAAGGATATGCTTATTGGGCTATCCGAAAAAGTTGATAGATTGGAGCGAAAGATTTCGAAAATGGATAGTCGTATGTCGGAAGGTCTTAACCTTTCGAATGAAACAAAATTCATTAAAGTAATTATTATTTTTATCAGTTATATAAAATGTTTATAATTAATTTAATCTAAGTTAATAATATTTTATTTTATAATAGCAAACTTGTGCAGCAATAGCTAGACGGCTAATTGCAAAAAATATTTACCCTACGGAGAAACAATTTAAGACTGAAACTGAGGAATACCTCTTAGAAAATGAAGCAGAATTCTACGAAGGAATGGATGATAGAGATTGGAATACATATTATGAAGATAAACTCACAAAACCTGTAAATTTTTTCATAAATTTGATTACATTCGCATTGTGTTAAATTATTGCATTTTTGTTTTTTTTAATATTGTTTCTTAAAATATCAATTTATTTCGAACTAATTCGAACTGCTTTAAATTCATTCGCATAAATTTATTTTTTAGCTCCTATCTCAGCATCGAACTTGCAGAAGTTGAGTTTCTTCAAAAATTAAAGAATCAGTTTTTGCCATTTTTGGGGAGACCCTCTTAGACCCAATAAACACAAACGCCATGCCGCAAACTATTACGGACTGGAAGCAATCCGCTAAAACCAAATTATGCTATAAAAAGCTTTTTAACCCATAGATAAAAATAATGCTAACGAGACCTATTTTACGCGCATACTTGCGAGGGAATGGCCAGCTTCCACACCCACCAATATGCAATTGGCATACACAATAACAGTATGCCAAATATTGCTACATGAACATTATGAAATGCTCACTATGAGCGATGAAATAATTAAAAATAGATTAAATAAAAACCTAGTAAGTAATATATAATTAATTATATTTAAATTATTTAAATATACGTAAAATAATTCTAATATTTGTAAATTTAATTAAATAAAGATAAGTTAATAGCTGGTACTGCTTGTCTCCCCCCTGCTACTGATGATGAGGATTCTTTAACGGAAAATGAACAAGTCGAAGCATCATCTAGTAAGCGGGGTCGAAAACGTAAGAGGGCTCCCACCACATCTCGCACTGCTAAAAAGGGCAAACGAGTTGCACAAAGCCCTGATTCTCCCCACTATTCACATACATCCGAAGATTATTCGCAACAACTTGCACAAAGCCAAGATAATCCGCATCCTACAAGCCAGGATAATCCGCTTGTACCTTCCTCATCTTCAAGCCTCCCGCTAATACAATCTCATTCTAAAGATGCTGGTCATCACGAATAAAATAATAATTTTTTTTACTTTTTTTATTTCTTTATGCATTTGTTTTTTTTTATACGGTTTTATATTTTTTTATTTTATTACATATATGTATATTGTTTTTTTTTTATTTTTATTACGTTTTTATATTTTTTATTTTATTTTATATATATCTTATTTTTTATTTTATACATTTTTATATATTTTTATTTTTATATTTTTATTTTTTATTCTTTTTTACGTTATAGTTAATTTTATATTTATAATAATATTATTTTGATTTTTATTTATATATTTTTTTTTCATTTGTCTTAATAAATACTTTAATTTTGTCAAAGCTTAATCAATT
>QKWP01001518.1:0-18334 GCA_003550325.1 Gigaspora rosea
ATACAAATTTCTATGGTTTTCTAAATTTTACTAATTGATCCTAACTTTGTGATTTAGGCAAACATGTGCATATATTATGAACCTGAACATGTTCATGACCTTGAACTGAACCTGAACTGAACTTTTTTTAAGTTCAGGTTCAGGTTCATGTTCAATAATTTTAAGTTCAGGTTCAGTTTAGTATTGAACTTTTAGAGCAGGTTCAGGTTCAGATTCATTGAACCTGAACCTAAACCTCTATTGAACTGAACTGAACTTCGAAACCCTATGTAAAGTATATTTACTAAAAACAACAAATCATCCAATAGCGCAAAAAACAAAATCTACACTAACCTGAAAGTGTGAAAACAACGACACTTTAGTTGACAAAATTGCACTGTTGAAAACTCGACATAGGACCACAACAAGCAACAAAATCTATACCTACAAGAACACCAAAAGCGACAAAGTCTAAACAACTAAATTTTGCCAACAAAACTTTTAGTAAAGTGATAACACTGAACGACAAATCTATATTTATACGATTATACTCCAAGGCTCTAGTAACACAACAGCATGAACGACACCAAACTCACAATAACGACACCTATAATACAGCGACTCTAAAAGTAAGCTAACGTTAGCAAAAAAATATTACTAAAAAATTTTTGTAATACAATTTCAATTTTAATGTATATCGAATACGTGGAATATTCTAGATTTGAATTAGGCGTTCGATTTCTATATTGGTTATACAATGTTAATCTACAATCTATTTTATATAAAATTGAAGGACTGTTAAAGCCAGGTACCTTTATATGTTTTTTATTTTTTAATTAAAATTAGAGTAAATGTTAGTTAGGAGTTAGAGTTAGGAGTTAGAGTTAGGGATGTCTTATAGATAAAGAGCATCCTTAACCTAGACCCCTGGTTTAGGATAGTTATCATAGACCCCTAGAGTTTAGGCAAATTAAAGTAGACCCCCAAATATGATTGGTCCAAATCCAATAGCTGTTGAACGAAAAAATTCCAAGTTTTTTCACTATTACAAGTTTTTTTTTTATATCGAACTTTTTATTCATTATTTTTTTATTAATAATTTAGTTATTTTTTACAATAAATAAATAGGCGAAAACGGCAAGAAAAAAGATAATTTATTGTTATTTTTTACAATAAATAAATAGGCGAAACGGCAAAAAAAAGATAAGTTATTGTTATTTTTTACAATAAATAAATAGACGAAAACAGCAAGAAAAAAGAAAAAAAAAGAAAAAAAATAGAAAAAAAAAATAAAAAAATAAATCAAAAAAAAATAAAAAAAAAAGCACCAATAAATTAATGAAATTTTAAGACAGCTTCGCTTCACTTTATTGAAATCATTTTACTAGCATCATTCTAAAGAGACAATTTACTAAAAATATTCCTGCAAATTCTAACACTAATCTTATGTGATGTTGGCACTATATTGGCTAAATGAGCTGTTGGTAACCAGTGAACAACAACGAACTCACTCGAAGAACGACTTAAAGACCTGTTAAAAATATACTGAAAACTTAATAAAAAACAACAAAGGCTTGTAACAACACCAAAAACTAAAGACAAAATTACAAAAGTCGATGTCACTAAAACAACAACGCAACGAAACGACATCATGTACGACTGTACCAAAAGCGACAACACAGCAACGAAATCTCACCTAACAGCGGCAGCACTAAAGCAACAACACCAAAAGCGGAGATACCTAAACCAATAACACCAAAAATGACGACGAAAGGCAACTTCAAAAGCAGCGACTCCAAAAACGATGACACCAAGGCAGCGACTATTGTGAAAAATGGGGTAAACAATATGGTAAACAAAGATCAATTTTATAATCGGTGCACAACAAACATTTCTATTGGTTAATTAATCGGAGGTCCACGACAAAATTTTAGACCCCCGGGGTCTAGGATAAGTAGCCTAAACCCTCTGGTTCAGGTTAAGTTTTCTCATAGATAAAATTGCCTTCCTGTCATTTTTTATTAATGCTTCGAGATAGGTTTAGACACTCGTTTCTTGTATTTTTAGTGTTTTTCACTTTTTTCTTTGTTTCTGTCTCGTCGGGCTAATCTGTAACAATCAAAATTTTACAATTTGATTGGCTGTAAGTCACGTGGTAGTGCCTGGCTTTAACGCAAATCTTACGTTTTTGATACTCCTGCACTTACTTTTTTGATACTCCTGTATGTACCCCAAAATTACGCTTACTTTTTTGATGCAAATCTGCATATATACACGTGACTTGTGTTACACAAAGGCCCAGTGCATTGTTTTTGCAAAAATAATTTTTGGTTACACGCTGCTAATATCGTATAACGTTACACAGGTCTAATTTTGCCCGGCATTAAGTTTAATGCTGGTGGGCACTATCATGATAATACCCCCGGCGGGGTTAGACATAATTCCGGCCCACCCTAACCCTAAATCTAGTGGTACCCTAACCCGGCATTAAGCTTAATGCTGGTGGGCACTATCATGATAATGCCCCGGCGGGGTTAGACATAATTCCGGCCCACCCTAACCCTAAATCTAGGAACCCTAAAAACTAATTGTTCGAAGCAACATCCAATCACAGTACATATACTAGATGCATATGTCGTGTAACCAGTATATGAACTGTGATTGGATGTTGCTTCGAACAATTAGTTTTTAGGGTTCCTAGATTTAGGGTTAGGGTGGGCCGGAATTATGTCTAACCCCGCCGGGGCATTATCATGATAGTGCCCACCAGCATTAAGCTTAATGCCGGGTTAGGGTACCACTAGATTTAGGGTTAGGGTGGGCCGGAATTATGTCTAACCCCGCCGGGGGCATTATCATGATAGTGCCCACCAGCATTAAGCTTAATGCCGGGCAAAATTAGACTTGTGTAACGTTACACGACATTAGCGGCGTGTAACCAAAAATTATTTTTGCAAAAACAATGCACTGGGCCTTTGTGTAACACAAGTCACGTGTATATATGCAGATCTGCATCAAAAAAGTAAGCGTAATTTTGGGGTACATACAGGAGTATCAAAAAAGTAAGTGCAGGAGTATCAAAAACGCAAGATTTGCGGCTTTAACGGATCCCTAAAATTGGAAATGTTGACACCCTACCCTTAAAATATCTAAAATATCGATTTTCATATGAGTTAATAAAATCCGATACGGTATATAGAAGTAAATCGATTTGCTTTGTGGTAACGTAAAAAATCTGTGATAAATCACATAGTTATCGAACATAGTTTTGATTAATTGTGACACCCAACGTTGGGGTGCACGGCATACTATGTAATCAAAACTATATGTGGTCATATAATAAAATTTATTAAAACAGATGTACAGCCCCAATGGTTCGATAGTAAAATTTCGCAAAGACAAGTATTACGTCCTTACAAACAAAGCTATAGAGCCATTTCTTTAAAAACGAAACTAAATTTACCCTTTCTTTTTTAAGAAAAAAAACACGTAGCATATTACAGACCCCTTTCTTTTTGCTACTTTTTTTAAAAAAAACACGTAGCATATTACAGTTTTTTCATGTTTAAATAAATGAAATGATTCTATAGCCTTGTTTGTAAAGATGTAATGCTAGTCTTTGCGAAAATTTATTCAAAACTATCGAACCATTAGGACTGTACATCTATTTAATTACTGATCCGGATAAGATCGGCACTATTTCTATATTAGAAATTGGGGCAAAATTCCTATGATATTAACTATATACTGAAATCTGAGCAGAGTCAAATGAAAAGTAATTTTTTTATTAAGTTAACGACACATGTCGATTAATTGAAAGTTGTAGAGCTCGACGAGACGCATCTAACGGTGGTTAGATCATCCAAATCGGCCCAGTGGATGGCGAGATATTATTAAGAAACGATTGGCCGACTATGTAAAATCTCTATGTAAACAATATTTGTTTACATAGAGATTTTACATAGTCGGCNATATTGTTTACATAGAGATTTTACATAGTCGGCCAATCGTTTCTTAATAATATCTCGCCATCCACTGGGCCGATTTGGATGATCTAACCACCGTTAGATGCGTCTCGTCGAGCTCTACAACTTTCAATTAATCGACATGTATCGTTAGCTTAATAAAAAAATTATTTTTCATTTGACTCCGCTCAGATTTCAGCATATAATAAAAATTTATATTGTACTTATCCCCAAAATTTACTATTGTCCCAATATAGTAATAGTGCCGATCTTATCCGGATCATCAATTAAATCTATTTAAAATTTAAATCAAAAAATTTATTAATAAATTTTATTATATGATCACACATAGTTTGATTTACATAGTATACCGCGTACCCCAATGTAACGTGTTTTCAGTAAAATCTAATAGTCGAAAAATATAATAAAATTACTTTAGTATTAAAAATGCTTTACTTTTATTAATAATAAATTCATAATTCGCGTATCGAAAGAATTTTAATTGATTTGATTGGCCAATAATCACGTTTGGATCTACATCAATTAGCCAATCACACAAGTTAAAATACGAGTTTCTGCGTCTTGGCTGACTAAGCAAAGTCTAAGCAAAAGTGTTGGAAATGCGAATTTCGCAAGCCAGGACGTCCGGATATTCTGTGCAGGCTAAAAAAATTTCCGTAAATAGCCAATGAAATTACAACCAATCAGGTGGATATAGATTTTTTATAATAAATTCGGTGCGTAATCCCTCGTGTTATTTCATGGATTTGTTCAAAATGTCAAAGTTATCCTTACAAAATGCAATTTTAACCTATGAACAATTAGAAACTACTCCTTCGAAAATTGATGAAATTCCTGAAGATCTCGAAGATAATCTGCGAAAGCTTGGTTGCGATTTGATTCAGTCAGCAGGAATTCTTTTACGACTGTAATGTTATTTTCGATTATTAGTATTTATATATAGTTATTACATCAGCTCATAAAATAATTAATAGGCCACAGGTAGCAATGGCAACTGCTCAAGTACTTTTCCAGCGGTTTTTTTATGTGGCATCATTGAGAAAATTTTCTATCAGAGTTCATATATTTACTATTAGTTTAAATCGTGTTTGTTATATTGTTTGCCACATAATTAAATTTTTATGTTTACAATTTAGGATATAGGCATGGGTTCTCTATTCCTTGCTTCTAAGGTACAAGAATCTCCTTGTAAAATACGCGATTTGATCAATGTCTATCATTATTTGATACAACGTTATCGTAATTTACCCGTGGAACCATTAGAATATTTTGGCTCGGTGAATGGAATAATCTTTTTATTTAGTCGTCTTTCAATGATATTTATGTCTTTATTTGAACCATTCTTATAGATTCTAGCCAAAATGCCATATTTTAGGAAGTATATGAAATGAAAGAAGCATTAACTGTTGCTGAAATGCAAATACTTAAAAAATTAGGATTTAATGTTCATGTACAATTACCATATGGATTAATGGTAAATTACTTGAAAGTATTGGAACTTACTGAACATGAAACTATTCCGCAAAAGGCTTGGGGTTATTTAAATGACGCGCATGTATAAATATTTTAGCCAAATTCTTTATTATCGTTTACAAGATCTGTTAAACAATATCTTTTAATTATAGATTACGAACAAATGTTTATGTATGTTACCAACCACCAACCATTGCATGCGCAGTAATTTGGTTAGCTGCACGAGTAGCTCAAGTCAAATTACCCACATCGCCCGCGTGGTGGGAATTATTTGAGTCTGAACTCGAAGATATCCTTTAATTATGTTTGATTAATTATTTGTTTATTTTTCATAATTTTCTTTAACATATATACACATATGGAAAATATTGCGCGTCATATTATGCGATTATATGAGCTTAAATTACCATCTGGACTACCTTTGACACTTGATGAGTTGGAGACTTATTTAAAAGGATCTTCAACGTAGACCTGGCTTTAAAACGAGTAGCTTAAAGTATGATTAATTAATTAGTAGTAAAAAAAGTAAACATTTGTTATTAAAGTTCATGTGAATAGTATACTTATAAGCTAAATTGGTCCAAATAAAAGATATTTTAAATAAATTTTAATTATAGTTTGAATATATTAGATATACTGTATTATATTTCTGGTAACTACCTAAATTGATATAATATCACAAGAAGTTATATTTCAAATACATTTTTGCTATATATAAGATAATAACTAGTACCGGTATGGCATTGTTATCTAAACACAGTATTTTATTGAAATTAAAAAAAAACTATATAGTGCAGGAAAAATAATATTATAGCGCTAAAATTTGAAATTATATATAGTAGCTGAATTTTAAAATCGATATATATAATAGTGCTGAATTTAAAATATAGTAGTTCAATAGTACTAAAATTTTTTAAAAAAAAATATTCCTTAAATGGTAAGCAATTGCAGGCAAATTCTATAAATATGTCTTTGATTTATCTTTTTAAATATTTAAAATATTTAAATAAAATTTATACAATAATATCATATTTGAAAATAAGGATTATATTTTTGCTATATTTGTATGGGCCAGTACAGAAAGATTTGTACCTCAAAAAATTTCATAATTTTGACACTAAGGAAAAAATTTTTTTTTCTTGATTAACTTAATTATTAAAAATTTTTTAGTATCAAATAAAATAGGTTTTAATTTAACTTATATATTATTTTTATTGTTTTAACATTGTTTTATTTTAATAATTAAGCATGTACAATTCACTATATTTGAAAAAAAACAAAATTTTTTTAAAAAAAAGATATTTTAAATAATTTTACAACCAATATGCAGTTCTATGAGCTTTACTTCACAAGTGCATTAATGTGCATATGATAAAGATATAGTTAAAATTTGAGCAAAATTGAATTACTAGTTGTGAAGAAATTAAGCTTTAAAGTAAGGTAATTTGATTTTTTTACTATATACGCGTATATATAAATTGGGAAAATAAATTTGTCGCACCCCCTGCTTCGACCAATCAAATCGCACGATTTTATAGGCAAAAAATTTTATTTTTAAAAATTTAAAATTTTACTTAATAAAGTGAAATATATATATATAATAGCACGTCATATAACGTAAAATTTTATTCTGAACAACTTTTTCTAAGTCGTAAAGATAGGTTGTCTTAGGCCACGCAAATTAAATTAGTTGGTTCTCATAACATGGGACAAGCAAATAGGACCCGGCCGGCTGGCAAAAAATGTTATATTTAAAAATTTTTTTAATATAAAAATTTTTTAAATTTTTTTTTCAAAAAAAATTTTATTATAACAAAAATTTTTAACTTTTCAAAAAAAGTGACCCGGCCGGGTTATGAGAACCAATTTTATTAGTTTGCGTGGCCTTAGTAAAAAAAAATGGTTTATAAGAAAAATCAAAAATTTCCAAAGTTAGCACATATAAAACTTTTTTTTTTACTAAAATAATCAACCTTTTTAACTTCGAAAAACTTGTTTAGCGTAAAATTTTACATGTAATACTTAAACAAAAATATAGATTATATTAGTAAAAAAAAAGTTTTATATGTGCTAACAATCAAAATTTTTGATTTTTCTTATAAAACGTTATTTTTTTACTAAGACAATCTATCTTTATGACTTAGAAAAAGTTGTTCAGAATAAAATTTTACATTATATGTTTTGATATTGCTTATTTATTTTTACATTTTATTAGTAAAATTTTTAATTTTTAAAACTTCAAATTTTTTGTCTACAAAATCGTGCGATTTGATTGGTCAGAATCAGGGGGTGCGACAAATTTCTATTCCATATAAATTACTATATAGTAAATTATATACAGTAGTAAAAAAAAAAAAAAAAATATATTAATAAATTTTTTTTATTTTATCAAAAAAATAATCAAAATAATTTTATTTTTATCAATCCAGTAAGAGGTGTGCCATTTGTCACGTGATATTTTTTACTTAGTAGCTACTCCTATCCATGTATGGTGTGATCACTTTATCTAATTTTGATTGATTAATATAATATATAGATGTAATCACTACTTTTAACCATGTATCTATGGTAAAAATCACGTAATAAATGGCATGCTCCTAACCTAATGAATATACCGGTATTAAATTAAAAAAATTAAAAATTAATTTGTACAAAAAATATTTTAATCAGAGCTATTTGAGGTACAAATCTTTTTGCACTGGCCCATATTTAGTTTATAAGAAAATAAATTATAGTTGCTTATAAGCCAAAATATACAAATTTCAAAAAATTTTTAATAAAAAAAATATTTTAAAACTTTATTAAATATTAATTTTAGATTTATTGTTCTTAATACAACTTTATAGATTATATAAAGAATTACAATTTTTTATTATTACAAGTTTTATAATTTATTTGTAAAAATTAGTATTTGTCTTAAGAGCAAAAATTTTTTTTGGCTTCAAAAACATATAAAATTTTAAAAAACAAAAAAAAAATTTTAATAGTAAATTCTAAAGTTATACAAACTTTAAATTTTAATTTTATTAATAAAGTTAATAAAATATAGATTTTAACTAATTTTCACCCTAGGTGATATCACCTATATCGGGTCAAGTGAAGATTGCTATTGTTTACTAGTGGTATCTATATATGAGGACAAAATTATTTCGGGATCTAAAACTGAAATTAAAATTTGAAGACGAAATTGTTTTGATATATTTTACTTGAAAAACGAAATTATTTGATACTTTTTTTGAATAGATGAAATTATAAGGAACATATTTATATAAATTTTATTTGTTTTTCTTATAAAAAATTTTAATTTTCTCTAACGAAGATAAAATAGACCTTTTTCAAAAATCAATTTCGGTGGCATCACTAGTGGCACTGTATAATGTATCATGGGATATATAAACAGTTATTTAGTAATGATCGATAATCCATTGCTTTTTGTCACTTTTTGCGTTTTACAGTATAGCTACTAGTATTCTTGTTGGGTGTCATCGCCTTGGTGTCGTAGTTGGATACCATCATCTTGGCGTCCTTGCTATGGAGCCATAATTTCAGTATTGTGGATTTTGTCGCCTGTTTGCTTTACCACTTGGTTTGCCATTTGCTTTGCTACCTGTTTGCTATTTGCTTTATATTGCTTGTTGGTTTGTATTTCTTGCTTTGTTGCTTGGTTTGCTGCTTGCTTTATGTCATAATTTCACTGATTATACATATTTTCGTCTTAATATTAGTTGAAATTTCTGTTTGCTTGTTGTCCAGTGTGACTTTACTAATTTGCCATATTATAGTATTATTGTTTAAACCTCATATAAGTTTTATTGTATATTTGCTACAGTATGATTTCGTTATGCTGCGCTAGCATCATTTTGCTATTGGTCTGTATAGTTGTGACACGTATTATACAAAGTCTTTTAAGCTAAAGTTGTATTGATCGTTAGGGTTAGGGTTTGGGTTAATATGAGCTATTTAGTTAGCGGTTAGAATTTGTTATAGTTAGCATGACTATGCCCAAAAAATTTCAACTTTGTTTAGATTAAGGATTCTATAGAACTTGAGGTTAGCAAGATATATGATAATTGCTTAAGAAATTTTTTGTTAGAAGAGTACAGTAAATCACGTAATTAGGGTTTACATAGGTCCTGACCCCCCCCCTAGTGATAGGACTATTGACCAATCAAATTTAAAAAAACTCAAAAACGTCTTTGACCTGAAAATAAGTTACCCCACAATCAACAAAAGTCGCTACATAGTAAAGTCTAAATTTTACTAAGCAAATTGAAAAATTATTAAGTAAACTTATTCAGCAGATTAAAATACACTTACTACAAAATTTTCATAAGTATTGGAGAATTTTTTATTAATTGACTTATGATATTTATGTTTGACGAAAAAATTAAAATTTTTTAAAAAAATTTATTCGACGAACGTAAAAGTTAAAAGTTAAATAATAAAAAGTTTTCTTGCACTAACTTTTCCGCTAACAACCCTAATTGTTGAATTTCAGCAATGCTACCGATACCCCCCTTGACTAAATCTCGGAGAGTTCAGTTGAACCAATACTTATGAAAATTTCATAATAAGTGTATTTTGATCTGCTAAATAAGTTTACTTAATCGATTTTTTTCGATTTGCTTAGTAAAATTTAGACTTTACTATGTAGCAACTATCTGCGATTAACTAAAAATCGATTTTCTTCAATATGATTGGCTATTTATACTATATATATAGAACGTGATATTTGGGGACCTCCCACCCCCCTAAAAAATTACGTGATTTTTTGCACTCCCCTTATAGCATGAAAAGTGATTTTTTAGGGAAATATACGATTTTTGAAAAAGCAAACGTTTTAAAGCAAGACTTGCCATTGGTTTGGGCTATACAAAATCACAAGATAATGCAATTTTGCGGTTTAAGCTAAAATTCCTGTTTAGGGTTAGGGTTAGGATTATACATGAGGACGAAAGCATTTCGGGTTCTAAAACCCGAAATTAAAATTTGAAAACAAAATTGTTTTTGACCTATTTTACTTGAAAGATGAAATTATTTGATACTTTTTTTGAATAGACGAAATTATAAGGAACATATCAATATAAATTTTTATTTGCTCTTCCTTATAATAAATTTTAATTTTCTCTAATGGAGACGAAATAGGCCTTTTTCAAAAATCTATTTCAGTAGTATCACTAGTTAGGATAAAGTAATTAAAAGTCTTTTTTCTATGCTCTAGTAAAATAAAAATGCTATAGTGAAAGCAATAGCCGTAGTGGAAGCATAAACTATCTTTTGTGAAGCAAAGGATAACAGATGTTTTTTCAATTACATATTTAGTATTGAACTATGTTAAACTGCACCGTATATACTAATATTGGAAAAGCTTGTAATTATTAGTTCATATGATCTATGAAATTTTTTGATTAGTATTTAAATGCTATTCTTCTAACCTGTCTTCTGCCCCGATTTAACTCGATTTTTGAACTAGGTAATATTACCTAGAGTGCAAGTTAGCAAAATTCTAATATATATTTCAAATAATATATTATATAAAAAATAAAATTTTTAAAGAAATTGCAGAATTTGTTTGCAAGACCTTTTAAGAGATAAAAAAAGAAACTTTATATAAAATTAATAGATAATCTGTAAATAAATAAAAATGCTAATAATAAATTCTTATAATAATATATAATTATTATAAAATGCACTTATGGTATTTTATCACCAAAAATTTGCAAATTTGTGTAACAAAAACAAAAAATAAATTTTTACAAAACAAATTAATTTTTAATTACTTTAGGGTTAGGGTAAGGCCTGGAATTTTATCAGGCATTAGTATATACAAAATTTAGCAAGAAATTTTTTTTATTAAACCCCCAAAGATGGTTTCATAAGCAAAATTTTTGAGATATGAATGTTTTTTTACAAAAAAACGAAATTTTTTGTTATACCTGATCTTAAATTTTGATTGGCTATTTTAATAGTTTTGTATAATATGGTATAGGTGCGTTTTATAATATATATATAGGCAGTGTTGTATGTTTTGGCTGTCCAAGGCCTTTTTTGGCCTTGTTCACATTCAAAATGTCCAAACGTCCAAGATTGTTCAAAGCTTATACAGACTTTAATAATTATTAAATTTGTCTAAAAAATATATAATTATATATTTTTTGAAGTGCTGAATACATTCCAGTTAAAATTAAAATAGATTATCTTAATAAAATTTTAAGTAATTTTACTTTATTTAATTGTTCAAAATTGTCTAAAATTGTCCAAACTACTGTTTATTATGAGGACGAAAGCATTTCGGGTTCTAGAACCCGAAATTAAAATTTGAAGACAAAATTGTTTTTGATCTATTTTACTTGAAAGACAAAATTATTTGATACTTTTTTTGAATAGATGAAATTATAAGGAACATATCTATATAAATTTTATTTGCTTTTTCTTATAAAAAATTTTAATTTTCTCTAATGAAGATGAAATAGACCCTTTCAAAAATCAATTTCAGTAGCATCACTACTACTGTCCAAAGCTGTCCTGTGACAATACTGTATATAGGTATTTACTTTAAATAACTGGTAGTGATTTACACTGAGCAGGTATAAAGATAAGTTATTCAATTTTTTATTTATTTATTTATTTTTTTTTGGATTCAATGTACTTATTTTGGGCATATAATTTATTTGGTTTATGTATCATGAATTATACTTGGACAAGAGTACAACTAGCCATATATATGCTTTTGGTGTTTAATTTGTAATCCGTGAGTAAGGGAAAGGATTTGATTAGTAATCAGCAGGATGCATATTATAATCAAAACAATTAATACCCATAATCTGGAGCCATTTCTTAATTTTCTCGATTTCTGCAAAGCTAACATCTTTTGTGTTTCTATGAAAATTATAAAGGCGATTTTTCTCTTCCTAAAAGTGGTGAATTCATCAAAATTGACCTAATGGGCCGTGAGATATTATCATTTTATCTTCACGATCATATGAAATTTCTTTGCAGATCTGTAAAGAAATTTCATATGATCGTGAAGATAAAATGATAATATCTCACGGCCCATTGGGTCAATTTTGATAAATTCACCACTTTTAGGAAGAGAAAAATCGCCTTTATAATTTTTATAGAAACACAAAAGATGTTAGCTTTGCAGAAATCGAGAAAATTAAAAAATGGCTCCAGATTATGGGTATTAATTGTTTTGATTATAATATGCATCTCGCCGATCACTAATCAAATCCTTTCCCTTACTCATGGATTATGAATTAATTTAAGTAATCTGCTCTAAGGTTCTATACTAGTTACCATATCTGCAACCCAACTACAGAAATTGTCTATTTAAATTCTCTAATCTTCTGCTCTTCATCTAACTTTCAACTGATTTACCAAACATTTGCATTATCTATGCGGTCAGTTTAGACACTGGGTCTTTTTTCCCAAAAGCCTTTAGAACTCCTTTTCATACCCAAAGATACAATCTAGCTTATCCTTAACAGGAAACTTAGTATAGTAGTATCTGTCCTATCAGGTATTCATCTACACTTTGGTAACTTGCACATTCACTGAGGCTTATACTTGCAATTAGGAAGATAGCTTGCAACTGCTATTATTACCTACTTTTGCTTTTGCAAAATTTGCTTTGACCCAGTACCTACTGTTATCTTCTTATTAGTTCTTTTCTAATATATTCCAAACTTCCAATCCAGTAAGATTAATTTACTTGGTATTAGATGCTATTATATTTTTTTTTCTAGTACCTACTTTCAAAACATAGATCCTTTTTTTCTGGTACGACTCTAGCAGCCAGATTGGTAGACTCTCTCTTTCAAAGATCTTTTGATATTTAGTTTTCTGGCTCTGGTTTCCAATATTCTGGTTAGTAGTACTATTAAAAATTTTTGCTAACTTCTTACTTAGGACTTGCCAAACAGGTTTCTGTTTTTTTAGTTCCTTGAATTTGTCTATATAACAAAACACAACTATGCTCAAAAGTTTCTATTTGAGATGGTCAACCAAGGCTACAAATAATGTACCCAACCAATCAATGAGAAGTAGTTACTGGAATACAGATCTATTTTTTCAAAGCATTACTAGTAGGATTTGAACCCTAAACCTGCTGCTTGAGGGTAACAACTTACCAACTTTCCTAAATTGTCATGCTCTTCTTTTTTTTTTATTATTTTTTAGTACAGTACTAATATTTATTTTTGTTTTTTTTTTGTTTCAAATTATGTCTATTTTATTGGTATGCTTTTTCATTGTTGGTACTATCCAGTTCTTTTATCGTTGGTGTCTTTAGTTTGGTGCTTTTTTTTTATTATTGGTACTAGATTCCTGTAATGCAGTTTTTTCTTTCGATGGTAGTAGTTTAGTTTTATACTTTTTTATTTTCGTTGATAGGTATTTTTTTCGTTGCTAATTACACATCACTCTGGTTATATTGATATCTAGATATACTGATATCTGGCTATAACAACATTTTTAAAATTTTGAACCTATTTACTTAATATAAAAATATCTTTAGTTAAACTAATATTTGGATATATTAGACAATTTCTTTATTTTTTTGAGATGTTGATATAACCAGAGTAATGTATATATTTTTTTGTCATTTAGTTTGGCAATATTCTTCTTTTTCTATTATTGATATTATCCACTTTGGTGCTCTTTCTTCTATATTCTTTTGGTGCATTATCTGGGTTTTTTCGTCTTTAGTATCATCATTTTAAAGTTTCTTTTGTTGATAATACACTACTAGGGTATTTTTGTTTTAAGTATTGTCCAATTTGTCACAAGCATATCATCTTTGGCATTGGTTTTTCAACTGTACAGCTAAGCATTCTTTTTTTTTTTTTTGCTTTTAGTTGCATGATTGTGTAGTACTAATTCTTTTTAGGTTTAGAATAGGTCGCTATTATTACATATCGGCTAATTTGTGGAATTGGGCCTTTTTTGTAGATCCCTCAAATTATAATAAACCAATCAGAATCATTAGATTTAAGAAATAATTTTTTTATACATACTTTTTTAGAACATTTGGCTTTAATAAGCAAACTTGAAGTTTTTGTATATAACATATTCAAATAATCTCAGTTAATTCCATGCCGTTGTTTTGCTACTCACTTTAAAGTTACGCTAAAAAAATATATATTATTAAAAGTATAAAATCACAAGGCTGACTAAATTCTATATGGTTAATGAAAAAAATAACAAAACTGAAAAGCAACGATTCAGTAAAGGTAAATGTGTTGAGCGTATGAGTTTATTTAGTTGTTATTATATGTATTGTATAGAAACTTTAATAAGCGAATAATAACTAATACTGTAACTAACTTTTTATTTTTTTATTTTTTTTTTTTAGGACTTTGGCAGTCTTGCCGAAATCTAATAGATTTATTATTACTAAAAATTCCTTTTTAATACATTTACAATCCCCAGACTTCGACCTCATTCGGCTACAAAATAAATTTTGTGCCCAGATGTGACCAGTCGCATTGGCTTACGTATAAGCCAAAAAAAAAAAAATTTGTTAGCTATAGTTACAAACCAACTATGCTTCATAATTTACTCCTTCAAGAACTTCTTCTCTGAGCTTCTCATAAAGAGGAATAAAAACAAGTGGAAGATTAAAATAGGGGGACAAAACTAAATACCCAACAAAATTAACCAAAAACCAAAATTATACATCCAAGAAAAATAAAACAAAAAAGAAAAACCAAAGAAAAAGCAAAGAAAAAATAAACTATGAAGGCATTAATAATTGATAAAAATTATATAATACTGCGCAAGGAAACGCCTCGCCAAAGTATTATATGTACATAAAAGAAAACTAAAAGAATGTTCTAGAATTTATTTTCCAAAGATCAGCCTACTCCATTGCGCCACGTCTCATTACGCGTCTGTTCCTGTTTATTCACCTGTATGCCTTCTTCCCGATTAGGATAGGAACAACAATGCCGATCTTTTGGAGAGGGTACGCTGAATTTCCCACTTTTCATCCAAAATTCCAGAAAAAAAAGACTTCGAGCGAGAATATGATAGCAGAAGTATGGTAAAATATGTTTTTGTAGCCAAAACTTTTAGAGAGTGTGTTGAAAAACTCATTTTTTAGTTCACCGCCTAGCCAAAATATAACACCTTCGTCAATGAAGAAAAAAATCTTTGTATCTCCACCAGAATTTCTTGTACCAAGGGCACCCACTGCCAGTTATCTTGCACAACTAACGCTTCTGGCTTGCTTACCAAATATATAAAAAAATCTCCCGAGAATTAAACAAAAAAGGTTGACCTTTATAAAAACCAGTATTATATCTGCTTCGTCTTTTACTAATAAAAATTTTGTTTTTCGTTTGCTTAAAATTTTGGACAAGTGATCGATGAGAAGAGTTCCCTCACTTTTTGGTAACTTTTTATTTTACTTTTTTTTATATACCTTTTATGATATAAAATCATAAGAATTATATACATATCAAATATGGGATTCAGGAGAACTCTTCCCATCGATCACTTGTCCAAAATTTTAAGCAAACGAAAAACAAAATTTTTGTTAGTAAAAGACGAAGCAGATATAATACTGGTTTTTATAAAGGTCAACCTTTTTTTGTTTAACTCTCGGGAGACTCCTTTATATATTCGGCAAGCAAGCCCGAAGTGTCGGTTGTGCAAGATAACTGGCAGTGGGTGCCCTTGGTACAAGAAATTCTGGTGAAGATACAAACATTTTTTTCTTTGTTGACGAAGGTAATATTTTGGCTAGGCGGTAAACTAAAAAATGAGTTTTTCAACACACTCTCTAAAAGTTTTGGCTACAAAAACATATTTTATCATACTCCTGCTATCATATTCTCGCTCGAAGTCTTTTTTTCTAGAATTTTGGATGAAAAGTGGGAAATTCGGCGTACCCCTCCAAAAGATCGGCATTGTTGTTCCTATCCTAATCGGGAAGAAGGCATGCAGGTGAATAAACAGGAACGGACACGTAATGAGACGTGGCGCAATGGAGTAGGCTGATCTTCGGAAAATAAATTCTAGAACATTTCTTTAGTTTTCTTTTATATACATATAATACTTTGGCGAGGCGTTTCCTTGCGCAGTATTATATAATTTTTATTGATTATTAATGTCTTCATAGTTTATTTTTTCTTTGCTTTTTCTTTGGTTTTTCTTTTTTGTTTTATTTTTCTTGGATGTATAATTTTGGTTTTTGGTTAATTTTGTTGGGTATTTAGTTTTGTTCCCCTATTTTAATCTTCCCCTGGTTTTTATTCTTCTTTATGAGAAGCTCAGAGAAGGAGTTTTTGAAGGAGTAGATTATGAAGCATAGTTGGTTTGTAACTATAGCTAACGAATTTTTTTTGGCTTATACGTAAGCTGATGCGGCTAGTTGTATCTGGGCGCAAAATTTATTTTGTAGCCGGATGAGGTCGAAGTCTGGGGATTGTAAATGTATTAAAAAGGAATTTTTAGTAATAATAAATCTATTAGATTTCGGCAAGACTGCCAAAGTCCTAAAAAAAAAAAAAAATTATATACATATATACCTGCATATAGATATAGAGAGGTCTCTGGTAATAAATAATAATATATTTTAGAAATCTTATGATATGTATTGGGTTTAGATTAGAATTAAAATCAATTGTATCAAAGATTATAAATTTTTATTATAATTTATAGTTAGAATTTATTAATACGAATTAATAAAAAAAAATATTGATTTACTACAACAGAATTTCGGGTAGTTATTTTTAACTCTGATGTTTTATATTTTATTTAATTTTGTTTCATTTTCAATTTTTTTTGCGAGTTTTATAACCAGATGTGTTGTTATAGGGGTCATTTAAAGCCTGGCACCTTACGAAATTACCTGATATATAACCCGGATCAGTCCAAACAAAACAAAGCAAGATGGCAAAGACAAAAACACGAAATATATAAAAAACAGCTATCTAAACCAGTCTTGGTTGACTAAACAAAAGTGTTGGAAATATGATTTTACTATATAGAAACTACTTTTTCTAACCCAACCCTAATCCTAACCCTAATATTAATTAAAAATTGGAAAAATCGGGTAATTTCACAAGGTGCCAGGCTTTAAACGTCCTCTCGTTATAGTCAAACGTATCGTCATAGTCAGATGTATTGTTATAGCTAGATGTGTATATATGTTGTTAAAGTCAAATGTATCGTTATAACCAGATGAGTTGTATAGCAAAATACGGAGTCGATATAACCAAAGTGATGTATAATAAAGTTAGGTACCATGTATTAAAAACAATATTAGAATATCCAATATCGGTTAAAAAAAATGACTAAAAAACAACTGGCATCATAGCATGGTATGTCTTCTGAGATACAGGGCACAAAAACCCAGAATGCGCTAAACCAAAGTTACTTCTCCTTTGTAAAAAATTAAAAAGTAATAAAAAAAAATTGTCAGAAACCATCTTTTTTTTAGCAAAGAGTTGCATTGGTTGACTAAAATTTAATATCCATATTTCTCAACATGAACCTTTAGCAAAATTACTTACTTCGATTAATAGTAGTACTTGTGCACGATCTCTACAGTGGTTACTATAAATGTTACGAACTTGAATAGGATACAGCAGCTAAATTGCTAGCTAGAATAATGCAAATAAATCTAAATGGAAGATATATTGCGATGGTAAGTGTTATATTATAAACTTGAATAACAATAGCCAAAATTACCGGTACTAGAGAACCCCGAATAATCTATATAAGGTTATATTTGAGCATTTTATCCAATTTTACCTTTTTTTGAAATACAACTTTATCTAAAAAAAAAAAAACAGAACATTCTCTAAAAAAAAAAACAAAACATTCTCTAAAAAAAAAAAAAAAAAAAAAAAAAAAAAAAAAAAAAATCCAAAAAAAAAAAAAAAAAT